>JAPSGF010000079.1:3163620-3244744 GCA_035772895.1 Perdix hodgsoniae | reverse complement strand
GGGAAGGGAAGGGAAGGGAAGGGAAGGGAAGGGAAAACAGATAGGAAGGGAAAACAGATAGGACCCCCAAGCTACCTACATGCTTTTAAAGGTTTTGGCCTTTGGACACCACAGAGTATTTGTGTGGTCATGCTCAGTGTAGTGTTGCTTGGTGGTTAAATAGCAAATGCCAGCCTCCAAAACTGCCAGATTGACAACTGTCATGAATACTAACAGATACCGTAAAACATGAAATCCATTCACAGATGGCCTTGTTCTAGAGGAAATAAACATTAATTTTATGTTCATATCAGAGGCAGTGAGTGAGCTGAATTTTCTTCACTCCCTTCTTAGTGGCTTAAAGGAAGCCAGTCTTGCCAGGCTGCCAAACAAAATTGGGTGAGATCCAGGACCTCAGTGTTTTATGGGCCGATGTGGCAGAGGAAATAGATTTAACCACTGCTTCCCCTCTGCTTGATTTCCCAGGAGCTGGGGAGCTTGCTCAGGATCCCCATCAGAATTCCATTCAAATCATCTCATCTTTTGTATCATCAGCCTGACAAGCTGTTTTTTTCAAAGACAAGGTAAGACTTGGTCATAGCTGAGATGGTAGTTTACAAGGAGTACCAACCATTTCAACTATGCCTCATTAAGACACCAGTATTTTGCCAGAGATGCTCCCCTCCTCTTGTTCTGTACCCCAAACCTTTACTGGCAGTCTGGCCTCAGGTCAAGTGTGTGTAGCACCAAGTTCTCTAAAACTTCAGACTTGGTCAACAATGAATTGATTTTGTTTTCAGCTTGTATAGAGATCACCATCAGTTCTCCTAGACAACGTCTCGGACTTGTGCTAACTAATTTTTCTCTGATTTTGTCACTGTAAGGCACTTCAACTCTTTAATACTGATGCGGCTGTATGATAACAGCAATGAAGATAAACTAACTTAAAAATAGGCAATAAGCCTTTTAGTTCTTAAGAGCAAATCAAAGCTACTCTGAGCAGCCCACAGAGGTAAGAATGGCTGTTTATCTTCATTTACAGCTACTGTGGGGAGGCACCAGCATGTAAATTCATCAGCCCAGGGCAACAGCTGAAATAATTCTGGAGTCATAGTTTGCTATAGGGAAGGGAGAAACTCTCTCCTCACCTCTGCCAACTCATCTTGTCATGTACCAGGTGTTGCTTCTGGAGCCACCTAGAGATTTTTAGTTAAGGAGTGCTGGTCACTGTAGGCAATGGCATCCCCTGCTGCTGTGACTAATGCTAAGCCGAAACAGTAACAACATAGAAAGAATTATTTAAATGCATACAAAACTGCCAACCAAATCTTTAGACTCCTGGAGTGCGAGGTGTCCCTCCTAGCACAGAGCACATGAGGGAATCATCAGTCTGCATACAGCACGTCTTAAAGGAGAACTTAAATTACTTCCTTTTTTATTTCTCACAAGAAGTAAGAGTTTGTTTGTTTGTTTGTTTATTTACTTACTTATTTATTTATTTATAATGTGAAGAGCAGTATTTCCTTATTGAAATTTACCCAGTGGTTAGTGGACATCTGAGATTTGCCCAGAGAGCTAATTCTCACCTTGCCTTGCAAGTGAGGCACACTTGATTATCAAAAGGGAATACCACATACACAAAGAAAAGGCAAGTAGAAAGCATAGAAACCTTAGCAGAAGCTCAAGGGTTATCTGAATGTGCCATCATTGTCTCCCTGAGGAGACATGATGGAGCAACATGTCTGGAATCATGAACCCAAACTCTTTATTACATTCATCTTGTTTAATATACCTGCATAGTGGCAAAGGAAAATCTGACACAGATGTGAGAGATGCTAAATAATTATAAACACATTTTTATCACACATCACAGAATGGCCAGAATGGCCAGGGTTGGAAGGGACCTCAAGGATCATGAATCTCCAACCCCCCTGCCACACGCAGGGCCACCAACCTCCACATTTAATACTAGATCAGGCTGCCCAGGGCTGCATCCAGTCTGGCCTTGAACACCTCCAGAGATGGGGCATCCACAAACTCTCTGGGCAGCCTGTTTCAGCACCTCGCCACTCTCTCCATAAAGAATTTCCACGACATATCACAGAATCACAGAATCACAGAATTATCAAGGTTGGAAAAGACCTAAAAGATCATCCAGTCCAACCATCACCAATACTCCCCAGCTAAATCCTATCCCTCAACACAACATCCAAACGTCTCTTGAACACATCCATGTTCGGTGATTCCACCACCTCCTTGGGCAGTGCATTCCAATGCCTGACTACCCTTTCCGAGAAGTAATATTTCCTAATGTCCAGCCTGAATCTCCCCTGGCGCAGTTTGAAACCATTGCCTCTAGTTCTATCACTGTCTACACGAGAGAAAAGGCTGTCCCCTAGCTCACCACAACCTCCCTTCAGGAAGTTATAGAGTGCTATAAGGTCTCCCCTGAGCCTCCTCTTCTCCAGGCTGAACAATCCCAGCTCCTTCAGCCGTTCCTCATAAGGCCTGTGCTCCAGGCCCCTCACCAGCTTCGTAGCCCTCCTCTGAACACGTTCCAGGGCCTCAATGTCTTTCTTGCAGTGAGGGGCCCAAAACTGAACACAATACTCGAGGTGCGGCCTCACCAGTGCAGCAAAACTCAACAGGAAGGAAGGAAAAGAAGGGTAGAGAGAGGAAAAAGTAGCCATTCATATGAGAATCTAGTTGCTAATTTAAGATTTCCCTACATGTTAGATTTTAAGACTTGGCTATCTGAAGTCTAACTTGCTGTTGTTACTGCAGCTTGAACTGGTGGAAGAGAGGAAAAGAAGAATTGCAGTAGCGTGAATGACAATTCAAGGAAGAGTGCTGATAAGGGATAAAAAGTGAGTAAAAGCATCTCCCTGAGAAAATCTGGTCTGTTTTGGTTGGATGAGTTTGGTATAGGGGGTGTAAGAACATCTGGAGAGAAAAAAAAAAAAGGTGGTGATGAAACTTCACTGCTGCCATCCAGTATTTAAAAGGGGAGAATAAAAATGAGGGAAATAATATTTTTACATGGGTGAGCAGAGACAAAACAAGGGGGAATAATTTCAAGCTCAAGGGGATGTGTAGATTGGTGGTCAGGGATAAGAATTCTACGGAGAGAGTGGTGAGGTGTGGGAATATGCTGACCAGTGAGGGTGTGAGTGGTCTAGTCTGTGGAGGTGTTCAAGGCTAGACTGGATGGGAGCCCTGGGCAGCCTGGTCTAGTATGAGATCCATAGCTTGATGGCCTTATCTGTATCAGGGGAATTAGAATTCTATGATCCATAGGGAATCTTCCCAAAGCTGTTAAATAGTTCATAGGAGGGTGGTTCTGTGTGAAGTACCCTTGCGCCATTGCGTGTTTTCTTAGGCAAGGGATGCAACATGGAGGCATAATGGCATTTCCCTATGTTTGCAGGAGCTGCAGTAGGAAAAAGGCAAAGCAGCATGTAGAACCAGGAGGAAGGAGCCAGCAAGAAGAGGTGCCCTGGGCAAAAGCATCTCCCTGTAGCCAGGGTCACAGTCTCATGCTGCAGTAGAGCTTTGCTGGCATTTTGGGTGACCAGGCTGACTTTGTGCTGGGCGACCTCAGATCTTTGCTGTAGTTGGCCTTTTGCCTTGTTGCTCCTTTGACTGCCTGGGGAACGTGGGCCCCTGTAAGAAGGGTGAGAGCTATGTTCTCCACACCTGAGTGGGAAACACAGCTCGCTGGAACCCACAGCCCCCTGTAAGCAGGGTAGTGCCGTTTCCCTGCCACTCTTCCTCAAGGGACACGCAAGGGGGATATTCTCTCTCAGTCCCGCAAGTGGTGCGAGTGTCCTCCTGTCTTGCTCCTTTCTGCTTAGGACAGTGCAGAGCTATGTGGTAGCTGTGGGGCTGAGGCCCTCTGTATCCAGGCCTTGGGTCCATGCCTATGAGGACGCCTTTCCTGCTGGTGCAGTGCCTGTGTGACAGCCCTGTACTCACGGTGTTTGTTGTGAGCTGTGGAGCCCTCTGTCCCCAGAGCAGCCCACCCTCCTGTAAGCAGATAAGAGAGTCGCATTGTTGTGACTGGATGCTTTAGCCAGTGTGTGGAAGTGACCCCTCCCTGGCCTGATAAAGTGTGCAGCTTGAGGTGCTGCTTGTGGCTGGGGCGACTTCCCTACCGTATGGGTTGAGGTTGCTCCCTGGGCTCCTGAAGATGTGGTCGATGATTGTGCTGCAGCTGGGCGGGCCGGCCTGTACCTCAGGTGGGAGCTGTGTGCTCCATGGGGCTTTCTGGAGATGTGGGGTACCATCCTATAGGCATGGCTGTGCATGCCCACTGTGCTTGGTGAGATGTGTTCTAAGGCACCCCCTGTACTCAGGTGGGTATTTCTGGCCTGGCCTTCTAGAGGGAGGTATGGTGCCAAGAGATGTGGGGCTGGGATCCCAAGCTTGGCTTTTGGCTGTGCTGCCCTACTGCCTGGCTGCTGAATGTCATTCCTGCTGCTGAGGGGGAAACCAAGCTCTGTGGCTCTTAGGTGTCATTGCCCTGCCTGTAATCAGGGTCTGGGGGTGGGAGCCTTTGTGCTCAGCTGGCAGTCTGCATAGGCCAACTGCCTCATTAGCAGGGTGCAGGTCAAGATGCCCCTGACTGCAGGGCACAGTGATGCCCTCGAGTACTAGGCCTTTGTGGTGGATGTGGTAGCTTGGGGCACCCTGTAAGCAGGGGAGCTGGCCCTTTGCCCACTGCTTTGTGTGCCCAGCCTTATTTGCCCAGGGTGGCCGCCTCTTCAACCTGCTCCAGCAGTGTTGAGAACCCTGCAGTGCATCAGAGTGGTGAGAAAAGCTGCGCTTCAGCTGCTTCTGCTGGGTCATCTTGGGGGCTGGGCATGCAAGGTCTTCCTTGACCAGGTGGTCGTGTGTGGAGCTCCCTTGGGCCATTGTGTAGCCATTTTGTTTGGGTGGGGTAGCTGGTGCTTCTTTGGGCCTAATGGTGTTTTCCTTCATTTGCAGGAGCTGGTGCAGGAGGGAGAACGCAAAGTGGTGTGTGGAACTGGGAGGAAGGAGCCAGCAAGAAGAGGGTCTGCAAATTGTTTTTTTTGTTGGTGTACTTGTCTATTAGTTGTTTTTCTTGTTGTCCTAGTTTGTGTAATGTTTGTTCTCTTCCTATAGCTTTTCATTACTGTTGGTAATAAAGGTTTCTTTGTTTTGCTTTTCATATGGCACCTGTTTTTTTTTCTTTTTTAGTCCTTATTTCATTTCATGAATCCTTAGGTATTCTTTAGTATTGCTTTCATCCCCAGTACGTTTGGTTGGCTGCTTTTTTTACGGAGTGAAGAAGGTACTTGTAACATTTTCACTCTCTGAGTCTCTTGGTGACTGTTATTTGTGTGGAAGCACTAGCAGCTGCAGTAGCATTTCTTTCCTTGTCCAGCTCCCTTTCCTGTTTAAGACAGGCCTATATGCAAGTTCTGTTTGTGCAATATAATGTCCATGTCCTAGCAGTATTTGTGCTAGGCATGTTTTTTTCCAGGCTGTTGCTGGGATATTGTTAGCCCGTTGGTGGATGTTTCTTTGCATCAGTGATCTGAATGAGAAGCTCTCATGGAATTGTGTAGATGTTTAGTCCCAACTAACTGTTTATGAAATTATATTTGGCAGTTTGTCCTGTGTATTCCTTTTATAAACCTGAATCTTTTGTGTATTCTAGGGGAAATTGAGTTCTTACTTGCATGTCTGGTATTTTTTGTTTCTCATGTTGTGGTTCATGGTGGCAATTAGCTGGCTCAGCACCATGCTTTTTGCTCTATCCCCTGTAGGATAGGGGGTGAAAATAGTTGACAGGGATGGTGGCAAATGAATTAGATCTATTGGGTTGACATAAATGTATTAACTATGACTGTAGATTAGGAGGAAGGTAAAAAAGAATATTTGTTATTACATCTGTGTGTGTATGTATATAACCAGATGCTTTCTAATTGTTTGCCACTAATTGGCTGATGCCCAGCTTGTTCCCCAGAAGCAGGAAGCCCATTAAAATACCATGCTTTTCAAAACTTTCCAGGTATCTTCTCTGTAGCCAATGGTGATATATAGAAGTTAACTATTTTTAAATTGTCCTCTGATGCTGTGCCAGATAAGGAAAACCAATTATATTAAGAAATGTTTTTAGGTGCTATATCTTGACCACCTGTGCTACTCATGTCTTGTATTGGGTCTTACCCACTTTTGGCTTATGGCGGTGACTCCTTCCTGCTTTCTAACTCTTCCACATACCCAACAATTTGACCTATTTTGAGCATTGACAACAGTAGATTATTTCCAAAGGTTAGCTGTGATTTGAACATCTCATAGGTGAAGAATTTAGCTGTGTGGTTGCAGGTGTTCTTTTCAGTTGTGAACAGCGGCAGACAATAATGTTGAGTATACTTTACTTACAAAAGTGTGGTGGTGATTGGACTTCTTCGCAAATTTCAGCCACAAGTACTTTGTTTCAGGTGTTGTTAGGTGTTTCCTTGACTTTCTGAGTCATCAATAGATGGAGGGTAGTGACTGGGTGCATCTGAATCAGATATGCAGTATTTGGCATTTCCCAAGATTGTTGTAAAATTTTATCACATAAACCTTCCTTATTAGTAGTAACACATTTGCAAAAGAATTTATTTTCAGATTAGTAGTTAATTTGTTAATACTTAACATTTTCAATCTCTCTGATTTTTCTTACATCTGAGAAGATTAGCTCTTCTGTATGTGACCTTATTAGTTTTGTCTATTTTTGGCCTTGTTCTTGGCTATGGAACAAGATGAGTAACACTTGTGGAATCATGTTTAATGTTTTGGTATTTAAGGGCACAACAAATGCAAATATTGTAGCATTGAGGTAACATCTGTGTTTTACAGAAGGCAAATCCTGACACATATTTAAATATAGTATATATAAATATAAATATAGTAAATATATTTAAATATAGTATGGCACTGCAGCTTCCTGTTGAAGTTTACCTTCCCTAATGTCTAAAGAAAAACAAATGAAAAAAAGAGGTAGGGGACATAATCTGAATAGGATTATGAATATTTGAACCAAAAATATGTTACTTGTGTATCTAAACAATAGAAGCTAATCTAGATAATCATTTAATACTAGTAGTTTTTAGTTTGTAAAAAAAAAAAAAAAGTTACAAATAGCAGCTATGTTGAATGAACACAGGAGCAGATAAATGAATGAATTCATATGAATAGTACCTGCAGCCTATACAGTTTCATTACTATGTCGTCAGTACTTTTAATTGCAGCACAACAAAATAGTATAATGTAACAGTGCAACAATGCATCTGCAGGGGAGCTTTGTTTTTCTTAACTCAGGCAGTTAGTAATTGATATTTAAACTGGAGCGTGAAGGTTTGAATTTCCCTGACGTACTAAGCTGATTCCTTGGCTTTGATTTTTCTTTTTATTCTTACAATAGCATTTGATATTCTGTTGTTCCTTAAAGTCAGATTAATTTGACTGCATTTGAGTACATTCTTTTCACCACTTTTGAATATGGGGTCAGGCATTTGTGTTGAGGGCAAGACTCTGAGGAAGGGTAAGCAGGAATGTTAAGATGACCTTCATACATTCAAATGTTCTCTAAAGCATGTCACTTCCTATTTGTCTCAATCACATTGCTCAGACATGGTATCTTCCAGCTGTACCATGAAAGAATGCAGATGGCAAGGTTGTTGGCTTTGATTACTGTTCCAATTGCATAAATACACTGTTTACAACTGTGCATGAGCAGCTGCAGAATATAGGGTGATTTAGCAGTTCTCAGCTTCCCATTGTAAATTACTTTCATGTTCACCATGAAGTTTGTGTGTATGTTGATCTGTCCATTGTTATGGGAAAAGCTAATGGGTGCTTTATCTAGGGGTGTCTTTTTAGGCAGACTGAGTTTGCACAGCCATTGTAGCTAAAGGTAACATTTAGTTCTTGTACTGCCTGTGTGTCCCAAGTACATTTTCCAAGTGTCAGTCTCAATCTCTGTTTCTTTGCCCTTCCTTCTCTCTGGTCCATGTAGCTGACACTGTGAAACGGATTTTTCTTCCATTTGAATTTCACTGATTTCTTCAGCCCTGTTTGCCTGGGGGCAGAGCAAAAGAATATTTTCTGGTCTTCTCTATTTTGCTCTTCCATACAGCACTCAAGACTACAATGTATGTGGTCTGTACTTACAGATAATCAAAAGTACTCCCTGTTATGGCTAGCTCTTCTTTTTATATTATTTTCCTTAGGTATTTTTTCTTAAACATTACTATGTTTCCTGTGCGCATCCAATCCTCTCAGCTTTGTGTCCTGAGCCACTGCTCAGTCATCTTGCTTACTGAGAGTACAGGGGTGGGCTATGCTATTCAGGAGCTTCCCTCAATCCAGTTGTATTAACTGGGGGCATGATGAGCTCATCCTACCAAAATGATATCGGGCTCCTACCAGAGCTCCAGTGAGCAGTTACAAAAATAAAATAAAATAAAATAAAATAATTAAAAAATAATTTAAAAAAAAATCTATTTGATTGTTATCTTAGTTTATATCAAACATAATGGGTAGAAGCATTGTTGCTGGGTTTCTTCATTTGCACTTGTGCTTTTGCAGAATCTTGATTTCTGAAGTTCTGTAATGTAGACAAAGCTTTCAAAAATAAAAAAATCTAGCAACAGACACTGTTATGGCAGAGGTGAGTGCTAGATTCAAAACTGCAATCTGAACTTTTCTCTCGTTCCCCACCCGAATGGCACTGCCCAGTGTCAAAGCAATAAGCATGAGTTTATTTTGATGTTAGTCCATGTTTTTCTAGTACCTAGAGTTCTCCCTTTTTATGTGACTAGACTGTACTAGCCATAGACGAGTAGTTTAGTATATAGACTGGAATGGTGCCCACCAAGGATCTATTGGGAGAGATCTTTTCAGATAATCCTTAAGCTACAGCAGAGATTTTGGCCTATTTTAAAAGGCACAGTTATGACAATTGCTTTCCACTGAGAACATGACTAGAGGGAAAATGGTCTCCTTTTTAGAAATGAGCCTGCTAGTCAAATGTTTTCTAAGGAAATGGAAGAACCAGCTCCTCTGAGGGTGCATTGTTTTAGAAAGACATTCATGGTACTGTGCTACAAGTGTTTTAAAATAATGAAAGCACTTCTTTGCCTTGTAATTGTGTGTCACAGTGCGATAAAGGTATCAAGATTAATTGAGCTGAAGAGAAAGAGCGTTTACTAAGGCACATGGTAGCCAGAACATATACTGATCCTTGTTTTCCTATGTGTTTGTTCTGCATAAGACAGGGACCTCATGGACAGAGAATGTCTATAGACTATTTAATCAAGCAGAGGAGGTGGATGATACCTGTAAGTAGAGAACTGGACTATGAAGTTAATTTTAAATAACAGAGAACCATTGAAATTAGAGCTGGAAAGTAACTTTGGCCTATGGTGCCATTCTTACGCCTAAATCCCACTAAATTGATTAATTTCTTTTGATTCTGTCACTTGTCCTGAGACAGCTGGAAAAGAAGGTGCAGTTGGATTAATTTATTTTTTTAAGTTCTTTGTTAATAACATAGAGAATACTTGATCTGTGATAATTTTGGTGCTCTAGGGATCATCAGTGCTATGTTTTTGCTGAGCTGAAGCCTGCTATTTCATAGGCCTTCAAGGTGTCAGGTGCTTCAGGGCTTCTGTTTCAGGCATTAATTTTCAGTGATTCCTTAGGCTAATTATAGGACAGCCACAAAACATTTCTGTGCTCTGCATTAAATACTGTGTAAAATCCTGGTTCTCTCTGTAGTAACACAGCTACCAGGGGACTCTGGACAGGCATGTCAGACCTGTGAACAAGGAGCCTGCAGAAAATCTTGCCCTGGGATTTAGCTGATATTACTCTGTCAGCCTGAATCACTGCAGGAAGGACAGAACAGCAATGCTTTTCTATTTCTCAACGCCGTCTCTTACATTAGTCTAGTTTATGTAACATGCTACGTTGCATAGTTTCATTTCAATCTATGCAGTGTTATACTGTTGGCATGTTACTATTGCTATTCGCTTAAAAATAGAGAATGTATAACAGGGAATGTATGCTTCAGCAAGGGTGACAGATGGAATTCTTCCACTTATATAAAAAATGCAACGTAATGAATATTTATGCAATTGCTTTTTTACTGTGTAGCAATGCAATGTATGGGTCTTTTTCCCTGATGGTAGTCCTTGCAGTGCTACAGCCTTCTGGAGATGCTCATATAAATCAGATGCTGAGGAAGAATCTACTTTCTTCTCATTAGGAAGTAGAAAAAAAGATGCACCTTCTTTCAGAAAGTAGCAAATATATATATATAATAATAATATCATGGTTATTTAATTATAAAAAGCATTTTTTTTACACAAAAGAGTGATGTCATAATAAAATCAAATATTCTAGCAAGGAAATATATCATGCTTTGCATGTTCATATTGTTCTACCCTGAATCAGTTCTTTTTCAGGAGAGACCTTCCAGATAGCGGAAAGTCTTATGTTAAGCCCTTCTGCATCTCTTTGGAGCTATTTTCCATACTAATTTACAAAACCTGTGAAAGAACATGTGAAATTTATTTCTTTTGGATCTTTGAGACACTACAAAAAAAAAGTACCCATAAAAAGTATTTTCAGAAGAAAGCAATTCCTAAATGATCGATCCCAAACAAATTCAGTAATTGGGAATACAGAAGTTCATACCTTATCTTCTCTAGATGATCTTATAGGTCGTTTCCAACCTTGTGATTCTATGATTCTCAAAAATCTAACTATGGCTCAGGAGCCTCTCAGGAAAGCAGATCTCCAAATGCTTTGTCGGCGGAATTCTTCTTGCTGTAGCTGCCTTGTACTGTCTGTGAACCCACAACCAAAGGGATTGTTTGTAAGCAGATGTGGCAAATTCTTGACAGACCTTTGAACCTTGAGCTTCTACGTGTGAGAGTTTTATCTCCATGGCAAATTTCTATTTGTCAATACAGTGTATATATGTATTTTTTCTAGAACATAATGTTTAATGTTTTGTTAAGTTGTAATATAGCTAAGCAAATAAGTCCTTTCAGTCTCTGTAATACAGACCTATTATTTTTAAAAGTTGAGCTGCTTAATTTAAAAATCCAAGATTATTTAATCTGCCATCTCCTCCAGTAATATTAATGGACTTTTCCAGTCATTGCAGTAGATTTGCTAAAGAGAGAAGAGCTGAAATGAGCTTGTTCAGCTTTGCCATCTATCACACTCTACAAGAGAGCATTGTTTGTTTTGCAGCATAATTAAATATTGTCCTTAAGGAGTTTACTTATTGCTTATTTGCATTCTACAGTTATAAAAGGAAAACTGCTGTATTTTGTAAGCTTAGGCTATACAGTTCTGTAACAGAAGTGTGTTTATTTACTGTATTTTGGAGAAGAGAAGACTCTGGGTAAGCCTCATTGTGGCCTTCCAGTACATGAAGGGAGTGTATTCACAGAAGAAGGTACATCGTTTACAAGGGTGAATAGTGATCGGATAAGGAAGAATGGTTTTAAACTAAAACGGGAGGTTTAGGTTAGATATTAGGAGGAAGTTTTCCACCCAGAGGGTGGTGACACACTGGAACAGGTTGCCCAAGGAGGTTGTGGATGCCTCATCCATGGAGGCATTCAAGGCCAGGCTGCATGTAGCTCTGGGCAGCCTGATCTAGGGGTTGGTGACTCTGCATATAGCTGGAGGATTGAAACTCAATGATCATTGTGGTCCTTTTCAACCCAGGCTATTCTATGATTTTTAGATAGCAGAAATGTGTCTCAGAAGGTGAACACCTTGTAAATATGCTTCCATTTACCTGAAAAAATTGGTGGTCTCCTAATATCTACTTGAGGGTCCTAATGCTAGGAGTACTATGTGGTCAGACTGCTGCACATGCAGCACTGCTGCACAGCCCCTACTGCATACAGCCCCATCTCATCACTGGTAGGAGCTCAGCAGCCAGACCACTAGGAGGGGGAAAAAAGGGTTCTATAGTGTGCTTCAGCTTCTCTGTGTTTTGGAATGCCTCAGAGTGACACCCACGGTATTTTCATATGAAAGCAGTTAATCAAGTGCCATACCCCTTGTCCTCTCCTTGGTATTTGGCTGTATAACACTGTAAAGCCAATGACAACATGAATCTCTCCCTATGCACAGAGAAAACCAGTGAATATTAGCACATTCTAATAATTTGTTATTTTAAAAGATTATTGACTATTTGAGTCATGTTGATGTCAAAACATGAGAAGTCTGTAATAAAATCATACTTGTCATTCACTGTTCTTTAGAAGCACAAAGAATATGGCACTAATGCAAATACCATTTACTTAAAGGCATGATTTTAAAGCATTTGTTATACTCTGTCAGCGATGAGATCTGTATGTATTTTGTATGCAGGCAGATTAGTAGTTTTATTTTAATTTGCCCTAGCTTCATACAACATTAATTTGCTGAATAAAATAAAATTATTGTTATGCAGAGTTACGTAGAAACACCAGGAAATCTTCAAATTGACAGAAAATAAAAGCATAAACTTGAAAAGTAACAAGAAAATGAAGACAGGAATCCTTTTTGCTATAAAACTTCTGATGCTTCAAGTGAGAAAAGAAAGAGGATAAAGAGCAGAGTTTATATATAGGATCATAGAATTATATAATCATTAAGTTTGGAAGAGACTGTAACATCATCCAGTCCAACCGTCTGCCTATCACCAATAGTTCTCCCTAAACCTGATATGTAAAGATTCTTCCATTAAAGTTTCCAATTCAAAATCTTTGCAATTTATTCAGAGATTATCTGGACTTTTCAAAAAGATGCTGGTTGAGCATCATCCTCATTTCTTGAACAATTTGTTTGATACGCCATTAAATAGCAGCAAGAACGTGAAACTAAATGAAAATAGCCCTGCATTTTTTTTCCCCACTCATACATTATTTTTGCTCCTTGATTAAGAAGATAGAGATTTTTAAGGAGTTAATATCTTTTTAAGTGCTCCTGGAATTTTTAGGTTAATTTTCTTTCTCATTAATTCACTCTAAGCTTTTGAGCAGCTACCTTGGTCAATAATCTCTGTAAATTGTGACTGCCAGCTCTTGTCACACCTGTGCCAAGTCAGTGTGACAAACAGAATTAATAACCGAGTGCTGAAGCAGTCTGCGTGGACATGCTCTAAAGCTGTTTAATCTGCTGGACTCTCAGAAAAACTTCACACTGAATATCTCAAAGGAATAAGGGGAAAAAGTAAAAGGAGTTTCTGAAGCTATACACATTCTTCCTGGTAAAATATTCACATAGCTTTGCCTATTCTTGGGAAAGGGTTAACAAACTGAACAAAAACATAAAGTAGTATGAATTACTTCTGCTGTCTGATCCAAACAAGTAGAAAGGCCATGGTTAAAGCTACGTGCCAACTTCCACATATTGAGAGTCAGAAGAGATTTTTCAGGTGCTTAGCAGGGAAGGACGGGTTGTCACCACGCTTTATACAGCATAGGAAAAGAGAAACGTCCCTGTGTCCTTTATTCATTCACCGCTCTGTCTTGCTCAGATGTGTTCTCTAGGGCTGGAATATCAGGAGCTATTTGTCAACATCACCTTCTGTGAATAGGCAGAAAAGGAGGGGCAGGAAGATCCCTGCTCTTCCTGAGAGTGCTGGCAGCACAGTATAATACAGAGTAGAAGAAGCAGTGTAGGAGGTTTTGGAATGGAAGATAACCTTCTTATGCAACTGGTAAGAAAGCCTACCAGGGGAGGTGCCCCACTAGACCTGCTGTTCACAAACAGAAGGACTGGCAGGAGATGAAGAGGTCAGCAGTGGTCTTAGAGTAATTACAAAATGGTTCTCAATTCTTGGTGAAGTCAGGAGAGAAGTCAGCAAAACTGTTCTCTTGTACTTCCAGATGGTGGGCTTTGAACTATACAAGACACTAGAAAAAGAATCCCTTGGGCATCTCTCCAGAAGGATGTAGAGGCCTAGGGAGGCTGGACACTTCTCCTGAAGGAAGTCTTTAAGGCACAGGAGCAGGCTGTCCCTGAGAGCTGTAAGATGAACTGGAGGGAGAGAAAAGTGGTGTGGGTTCTGCCTGACCAACCTCATCTCCTTCTATGATCACATGACCCACCTGGTGGATAAAGAAAAGGCTGTTGACATAGTCTACTTCAACTTTAGCAAAGCCTTTGTTCCTGTCTCCCACAGTATTCTTCTGGGTAAGCTGGCAGCCCCTGACCTGTACACATGTACCCTTAAAGAACTGGCTGGAAGGCCAGGCCCAGAGAGTGGTGGTCAGTGGAGTTAAATCCAGCTGGCAACCAGTTACAACTGGTGTTCCCCAGAGGTACTGGAGCCTGTCTTCTTTAATATCTTTATTGATGATCTGGATGAGAGGACTGAGTGAACCCTCAGTAGGTTTTCAGATGGCACCATGTTGGGAAGAACTGTAGGTCTGCCTACGTGTAGAAAGGCCCTGTAGAGGGATCTGGACAAGCTGGATAGATGAGCTGAGGTCAGTGGAGTGAAGTTCAACAAGACCAAGTGTAGGGTCCTGCATTTTGGCCACAACAACCCCAGGCAATGCTGCAGGCTTGGGGCAGTGGTTGGAAGACTGTGCAGAGGAAAAGGACTTGGGGGTGCTGACTGATGTTTGACTTGAACATGAGCCAGCAGTGTGCTCAACAGTCAAGAAGGCCAGTGGCATCCTGGCTTCTATCAGAAGTACTGGTCCTGCCAGCAGGAGCAGGTAGGTGATCATCTTCCATTCAGCTCTGGTGAGGCAGCACCTTGAGTACTGTGTCAGGTGCCTCTCTCAGTGAGAAAGACATTGAAGCCTTGACGCATGTCCAGAGAAGGTCAACAAAGCTGTTGAGGTGTGTGGAGCACAAGCTTTATGAGGAGAAGCTGAGGGAATTGGGATTGTTTGGAGAAGGTTCAGGGGAGGTCTTTTAACTCTTTTCAAGGACCTGAGAGGAAGTTGAGGCGAGGTGGGAGTTGATAACTTCACCTATGTAACAACAACAGGACAAGAGAAAATGACCTCAAGTTGTGCTAGGGGGAGTTCAAGTTGGATATTAGGAATAAATTCCTAGAAAGAGTTCTCAGGCACTGAAACGAGCTTCCTAGAGAAGTGGTGGATTCACTGTCTCTGGAGACATTGAAGATAAATGTAGATGTGGCACTGAGAGACACGGTTTAGTGAGCAGTATTGTCCATAGGTGGACAGTTGGACTATATGATCTTAAGAGGATCTAACATTAATGATTCTATTATTCTATGAATTAAAGCCTTAATGGCAAGCACTTTTTTTTTAAGCTTCTTTCCATGTGAAAATTTGCTACAAGTGTCTGCTTAACTCGCATACCCACAAATGTAATGTACTAGCTCACTTTCAAACAACATAACAATGATAAATTTTCCTGGTTTTTATAGGATAACTCCAGTTTTTAGGCAAAAATTCCTTCAATCCAAATGAAAAATATCACACATGACCCATGCTTCAGGTCTGTTGGCTGATGACCGTCATCTTGCATTTACAAAGGGCAAGAGCTGCCATCTCTTACAAGGACACACTTCCCTTCTAAGCCTCAGACCTTCAGTCTATAGACATGCTAAAGGCAGCTCTTGGCTGTCATCACTCTAGCAGTAGTTCATATTGCATGTCAAATTTCATGCCTCTTAAATGTTATCTTGCTTTTAAATGGAATGTTGACAAAAGTGGATACTCCTTCAAAATATTAAGAAAATCTGTCATAATGTTTTTGAGTTAAAGGTTGCAGACCTGCCCTAATCTTAACATATGCTTTTTTAATCATGTTTTCCTGACTGCCTCAGTGTATTCTTGCTAACAATTTTATTAGAAGTTAAATATTCTGGGAGCCTTGGACACTAGCCAAGTGTTCATTATAAATTCCTCACTTTGATCACTCTGGTTAATTTTATTAGGTGCTAATTTCGTGAGAACACAGTAAATAATATTTTCACTTATGTTAAGAGCTTAATAGAGGATTACCACTGACTTAGCTTGCGGTAGTATTAGTCTCTCTACAATAGGGTTTTTCACAGAGATTTATTTTGTGGGCTAACTAGGGCTTCATGTGGCACATAAACAGTTGTTGTGAGGCTTTTTTAAAAAGAAAAAAAAGCTTACAGGCTAAATCTCGCTTTTGTGTACAGTGGTAAAACTAGTGAGATCTTTAGCCAAGGGCAGGTAGTTTTCTTGCTCAAGGACTGTATGTATATTATGGAACAGCGCCACAGTTGTTAACTGCACCTTTCTAGTACTGTAGTTCTCTCTTTTTCAGATGCGTTGGCGTACTAAGAAACATATGGAAGCATCTGGGCAAGACAGGAAATGTCAGATCATACACTGGCACTCTCGCTGATTTAGTGGCAATTTTTGTATGACTGAGAATATGAAAACCAGTGAATTTTCACAGGCCACATGAAGTAATTTTTGACTTCTTCTTTGGAATATAAGTATTGTTATTACAAGGATGCCTCTGCTTTAAAGAATAACAAGTCTTGTTTAAGGATTAGGCTATTTTTTTTTTTTCTTATAGTATGTCCTATTTTTCATAATTAAGGAATGTCTAAATTCTTATATCTTATTCTTATATTTGACCTCAAACATATGAAAATAATTGGTGACCATAAACTGAAAGGCTCTTACAGAAATGTGTTGATAAATTAAGCATTTATGGTAGTTTTTCTGAAATACAAAGAAAATCTGAGTGCAGTTCTTAGGCATATGCCATTAAAAAGGTATATTAATACAATTATAATCTAATTAACTTATTTTCAGTTCCATTAAAATCTAATTACTCATCTAGATTTATGTAACTGGGTCCTGAAATTAATGATGGAGGTTTGTTTCTTTGTCATATGTTTGCTAACCGTGGTCAGAGTGACTTCAATAATCTAGGCTGCCAAGATTTGCAATTTTTCTTTGGAAAACTTCAGCTGCCTGAGTCAGTTGGAGTTATTGCTATACTTTCTTTTCATTTATAATGTTATTTTCTAGAGATGATCTGCATTTTTCACTGTGGCTGATGTGTGCTCAGTAGCAATCAGATCTCCTTTATGCATTAATTTTTCCCTGTTTTCAGAGCTAACATTCAGTTATTTCCTAATTTCTTATAGCATGTATCTTCCCATGAATCCTTCTTACATTATGAACGAACTTTCAGAAGTGCTTAGGCAGTAGTAGCTCTTGTAAGAATTATTTTAGAGCTGCTGGATACCAAACATTTCCAAGTTGCTTCATCTAGATGCCTAACAACAGAGAAGTCTCCTGAAAGATTCATCAGAGGCTGCAATAGCTTTGCCCTCTAACATCCTGGCCAGTGACATTCAATTACCAGAAACACTGGAAGAATACATCTTCCATAAACAGATGTTTATAATTAACATCCCTTGGTCCTTTACATAAATTTTCTTATTTAACTTAATTTCAATGGGTGTATAAAAAAATTAAAGATAACCTTTGTGTTGTATACTTTGTTATTGAGCTTATTTATGTCACAGAAGATGGCAGGTTTCCCAAGCTTCCTTATGGCAGTTTTTCATAAAAGTGAAAGGGAATCAGACCAGGTTCTTCTGTTATCTATTATGTGACACAAGTGCACTTCATCATTTCAGTAATGATATTCTTATTGCTAAAACCAAATAACAATATTCTGTGTCATTCTCCTTAGAGATCTGTGGAGGAGAACCTACTACACAAACACTAAAATAAATTATTGAATTTTTGCAAATGGAGCCACAGAAAATGGTTATTGAATCATATAGATTTGATAGATTGTGCAGTCTTTAAGACCTCTACCCTCATCTATAATGTTTTTTTTTTCATTTCATCAGTCTCTGCTTTTCTGTATGATGTCCTCTTAGTAGTTAGAGAGAGAGGAAGGGAGTAAAGCCACAGGAAGGAGAAGTCAAAAAGTTTGTTTCATTGAAATTTCACCAATGGAAGAAAGAAAAATCTGAGAGCATTGGCACTCTGTCAGCCACAATAGCCATTCTGTACAATAGAAAAATTGTATTTGAAGTAAACTTTCTTTTATAGTCCAGCCTATTTGTGAGTGAGCTATGTTTCAAATCCCTTTGCGCTACCTAAATTTCAATGTGACTACAGCACAAGTTGTTCTTTAGAGAAATCTAATTTCCAGAAACAACATTCAGGAGAGAGAATACACTGAAATAATTGCCTCAACTTCAACAAGCTGAAAGAACCTCTGATCAGCTCTTTAAGGTGCATTCTCTATGAGAAAGGACTCAGAGTGCTGAGGGATATAACTGGCATTCACTGTCCTTGCTTTAAATGTTTCAGAATCAGTTCCATAGATAGAGCCTGAACCCTCAATGGAATAGAGCTAACATTGCAGAGGAAGCAAATTTTAATTTTTTTTTTTACTTGCAATTTCTTGGGGAGTTAATTATATTGAAATATCTAGTTAATAAATTAATTTTGTTATTATTACTATTGAATGTTGAATTATCTTGGTAGATAGCATTAAGATATTATTTTTCTTTAACCTCTTTTTCCTACCCATCACTGTAACCAAGCAAGCTGACAAATGGAGGACAGCAACCAGTCTTTGTATGTGGTGAGCTGACTACTGTCAGAGAGTTTGTGACTCAGGCAAAATGACCAAGTCTCAGGAGTGGGAGTATGTGCTTTCTGTCCCAATGACAGGGCTTTTTGGAGGAGTGGTAACATTAAATGCAATCACATTAGAGAATAATCTCTTCTGGGAGGCAATAATCAAGAACCCATAGGCAAGAAGGGTGCTTAAATGACTTCTGACTTGAGGAATAAAGCTTCTCATGACTAATCTATTTCCAGAGAAAGAGTTACATGGGGAATCAAATGCAATCACTCCATAAATTCTCTGTGAGTTTCAGGTATAAACAGAGTTCTGTTATGTCTGTGAAATGACCAAACAGGCAGACTTAAAAACACATGAAAAAATAAATAAATAAACAAAATAGAAGGAAAAGGAAATAGAAGAGATAAGTAGTAAAGAGTTAGCCGGACAAGTCTCTGTTATCCTTATGTCTTAATATAACATTTTTTTTTTGCATTACACACTTCAGAATGAGTTGTGTAACTGTTGCCATTATTTTAGAAATGATGAGACAGCTCAGACATATGAGATATTTGGTAGATAGTCCTCCCATTTTTCCACACTTCTAGAAAGAACAGGCTTTCTGCATGAAAATATCCTTGACTAAATGAGTAGTCATAATTGCATATAGATCAAAGTGCTAATCAGCTTGGCTGACAGCACCAGGGATGGAAAGCACTAATATTCTACTCATCTGAAAAATGTTCTTACCTACTGTGAAACACAGACATGCCTTGCATTTACTAGTTTAATATGTTTTGAGGTTAAAAATAAAGTTTGGCTTCTGTCTTACAAGTTTTTCTTGGCAGATGTCTATCGATCGGCACCTTTTCATTAAGCTGGCAGTCACTGTAAGAAACATTTAATCTATGAGCAGTTCTGTTCTAGTGAGGATGTGCTGGAGTACAGGTCCTTGTACAGAACCCTGTAACAAAAGATCCTTGTAACAGAGCTCACAGCCCAAAGCTCTAATTTTGTAATGATCTGTCTGTCCAAAGATCCCTGAGCCAGTGAAGAATTTATTATGTTGGCCTCTCCAGATATGGAGGTGTCTTGAATATAGGAAATGGTAATAAATCAAGAAATCTAGGATGCAGAGCAACAGTCAGTGAAGGAAAAAATAGAAATGTAATTTTACACTTTTAAAATGAAAAAAAAAAAAGAGGACAAAACGCTCTGTTCGTGTAAGAGAGTTGATGATAAACTGGCAGGCACGCTGATAGAGTACTGCATTTTCCAGTATTTCAAGGATTGCCTTTAAACACCTTTAAAATGCACAGCACTAGATCAGGCATCAGCAGAGCTCTCAGATTCTGGAAGATACTGCAGTGATCAGCCTTGTGGGCTTTGTTGGCTTGAATTCTTGTTACAGTTATTTCATGACAAAAAATTGAAAGGTGTTACAGAGACAAGAAGAAGCCAGAAGAAAATAAAGATATGTAAATATTAGAAGAAGCATAATTTTCAGGTTCTGAAGATTACTGTATATCTATTTTTGATCCAGTTAACAGGATAATGAATGTCTGTAAGGGGACAGAGGGCTATTTAGAATATATGATTGTTGATGTGATATAATATTAAAAAACAAAGAAACAAGTAATGCCACAGCCTCACTTTTCTAGTTCGTATGAAAGAACTTTTACTAGTCCAGCTGACAGGGCTAGGGAAAAAAACAAAAGCCCACTTCTTTTCTCCTCCAGATCAGAAGCTGGAGCAGAAAATTCTCAAATTAGATGCAGGGTAAGAACAAGCAGTTTCTGCTGTGCTTCTTATATGCTAATTGATACTGATAAGCACATATGGGAGCAGAAAGTTTTCAAGAGAATGGGAATTACTTCAGGATCAGAACAGAAAATAATATTATTTATTCTACTGGAAAAAAAAAAGGTACCTCTGTGGGCCTACGTTGGATCTTTGACTTCAAATATTTATAAGAGTTATGAGTTTTAGTTCCCAGCTTTTTCTTTTGAAGGTATTTTATGTCTCCTTTGAATATCAGGACTGAATAATGAAAGATGAAGTAGCTGCTTTGTGAAACTTTTTCCCAATGGCAGCTGATATTTATGTCTTGCATCAACTGCATGTGTGAATTCATTTTAATACACAGTGGGGATGTTGCTTTATCCAAATAATTTCAAAGATGTCATTTTGTGCACTAGATAAAATTCTGGAATGTACATATGATGCTGATGATTCTACTGTGAGAAAAAACACTGTGTTTTCCATTTGTGTTTCTATGCTTGGCTTCTTTTTGCACTCCATCTTCTAAAAGCAGAACATTTATAATATTTTGCTTTCTTCATTCCAGTGTCTTTAGGAATTTAGATTAAGAATGTTATTTGACATTTGATTGCATATGTCCATCAGAAGCCATAAATAACTTCAAATTTATTGATACATCATCATTTCCCAGTATTCTGGTTATGCAATGAAAACAATTTAATATATGAAATGGCTGGAATAATGAGGGAGAACATTTAGTTTTTCAACCATCATAGTCTTGTCTGGGAAAACATGATGCTAATTTCTGGGAAACATGTTGTCAAACAGCATTATGTTTCACCTTGACAGAAGACAGACCAGTACTGCAAATGAGAAAATGTAGAATTAATTTATCAAAATAAACATAGATTATTAATCATATTATTTCTATTGGAAAGCAGCTCCAGAATCAAACTACTTTACTTGCTAGGAATACATATACAATTTTCAGTCCGAGTATATGGTTTATTACTTTCTAGCTTAGATAACCATTTCTCCTTCAGCCATCATACTATCCCAGTATATACAGAGAAAGCAATAAATTCTGTGCAAGTTCATTATATTCTCAGACTTCGATTGAAGGTTAAAGAAGCCACTCTCTTTAGTCATGTTTATCTGAGAATCATTTAATCATAGAATGGTTTGTGTTGGAAAGGACCTTCAGGACCATCTAGTTCCATTCCCTCTTTGAGATCAGGCTGCTCAAGGTCCCATCCAGCCTAGTTTTGAAAACTTAAATGGATAGGGTATCTGCAGCTTCTCAAGACAACATCTTCCAGTGGCTCACCGTCCTCATAGTAAAAAATTTCTTCCAACTGTCTAAACTAAATCTTTCCTCTTTTAGCTCAAAACCATTATCACTTGTCTTATCTATACACTTCCTGCTAAATAATCCCTCCCCATCTTTCCTGCAGCCCCCTTTTAAGTATTGAAAGGCCACATTAAGATCACCTTAGAGCTTACTCTTCTTCCAGCATGACCAACTCCGGTCTGATCATACTCATGGTTCTTCTCTGGAACTTCTCTAACAGGCTCATGTCCTTATGTTGGCGGACCCAATGCTAAACACAGTACTCCAGATGAGTTCTCATGAGAGTGGAGAAGAGGGGATGAATCATCATCTTTGAACTTCTAGATGCATTAGTTCTGACACTGCTGAGGATATGGTTGGAGAGTGTCTTCATATTTGTCCTCATAGCCTTTGCCGCTTCCAGTTCCATCATTCATTGCATTGACTCCCCTTACATTGCACTGATTTGTAAGCAAGAAATTAGCAGATAAAAGCAACCCCTTTAAACTTTGTGACATTAAAGAGCTGAATAAACCATCTCTCAACTCTCCTTGTGTATTATGGAGTAATTCTTTTAGCAAAATAAACACGTCTATGGTCTAGAATCTTATTTGCATCATCCTATACTACATGCCAGTATCCAGAGTTACAGGCAAATGTATGCAGAGATGAACTCATGCTTAAAGTGCTTTTGTGAGTTCAGAATTCAAGTCCAAGTTACAGAAGCCTGGTTAGTTGATTCCAAATGCAGCCATTTCCCCTCTCCTACAGAAAACTTGTGGTTATATTTGCCTGTTCAGAACAATTTACTTTTCTACGGTTGGAAATGTAAATAAGCAAAGATTGGAAAAATTCACAGAGAATGAATTTCACGCTTTGATTGTGTATCCTGAGATTGATTTTTAATAGAAAGAAGAAAGGGAGTATAATCAATGCAATGTAAGGGGAAGCCTGATAGGATAAACCATTATGAACCATTACAAACTTTTAAAACATAGTAATCAGGCTTTAATTTCTATAACATTTTTGCTTTCTAAGTTAAAAGAAAAATCATCAGAACTGGACTAATATAAAATGAAGCTGGAGATGATGCCAGTAAGTATCTGTATGAAATTTGTGTCTAAATTTTAAATTTTATTTGTTTTAAATTTAATTGTTGGATTTTGAAATGAAAATTATTTCTAATTTTCATATTTTTAATGATTTCTAATTTAAAGCTAACTGAAAAAATTGGTTTTTACTTCCTATTTTTGAAATAATGTGATAACATGATAATAAGATATTATGATACATTGTAAACAGTCTTTGAAACTGCAACTGATATGCACATTCTTTCCTCCTTCACAATCTGTTCTCCCTTTTGACTTTTATCCGTTAAAAAGGTCAGCTAAGTAATTTATTCTATGAGCTGAGGCAATAAATGGCACCATTAGAGGTAGCAAAATTTGTATGAGACTAGTTTATCTGTATGCCTACTGTATGTTTTATGCAATGACCTTTCCATACAAGTGGTTTTAAAAAGGAGTTCTCCAAATGTAAAATTGGATCCCACAGTTTCATTTTCATTTGTGCATCTGTTACCATTGCTCTTATTCACATGATACAGGCAAATTATCTTGGTCTACTTTGCAAAACCTATGTTTTTTTTTTATTTTCGGCTTGAATTTTAAATATCACATTCGTGGGACAAAACAATGAAGGTGCAAGTAGTTTATATATGGCCAGGTATGCATGGAAGTTGTGTGCAATTTGTATAACTTCAGTAAATCTAAGTGCTAGTCTAGGATCTGTCCAGTTACGCATTATTGTTCCAGTTCTGGACATAGCTGAAAAAAGTCAAATGAAAGTAAGATACCATAAAACCCATAACACTGGAAATACTACAGAATGTTTATAATAGAAGCTGTTATATACTTTTATGTCAAAGATGCAAGACAACAGTGACAGTGAGAAAAGAAAAACTTTTAGAAAGTCACTGAGAGATTCCAAGTACATCGATAACAAATGAGGTAGAAAGTGTCATCTGTCAGAAGAAAACAAGTACTTGAAAGGACAAAGGTCCCACAAAGTGCTGATTAAATGTAACATGCTACATAAGGATGCACAAATGTGAAATGCCTCAGTGAAGAAGATGAACAACAGGTCCTCCACCATATCAGGAAAATAGATTCTTCTTGCAGAGTTATATTATCACTGAGAATTTGTATAACAAATAAGAAAAAGCGTGGAAGTAAAAAAGATGATCCAGATTCCAAAATTTCTAAAAAAATAAAAGCTCTGAATTAGTTGCAATCATCAAATACCATCTTTTTGCTAATCCCAGTTATTAATAAATCACAGCAAAAGCAGCTCTGTCTGTGGAGTAACATGGAAGCTGGTTCAGCCATGGACCACATTCATCACAAACTGAAGGTCAGCTTTGAAAGAGTACTTTGTATTATTCCCACTGACTAAGGGAAATTTATTATATATCCAAGATAAACTTGCCATAGATTATCTAGCGCTAAAAAAAAAAGACAATAAAAGCAGCCAAACCAAAAGCAATAAATAACCATGCAGTTTGGAGA
Source organism: Perdix hodgsoniae (assembly GCA_035772895.1). Taxonomy (NCBI): domain Eukaryota; kingdom Metazoa; phylum Chordata; class Aves; order Galliformes; family Phasianidae; genus Perdix; species Perdix hodgsoniae. The sequence goes on along the minus strand of JAPSGF010000079.1, from coordinate 3,220,510 downwards.
AAAGTTGATTTACAGATGGGAGGTGACATTAAAGCAAAAAGTACAGATAAGTTTTGGTATTCTCTACCTAAAGAGTTCAATCAGATCTCAGTAATTTTCACACCAAAGGATTAATTAAATTCATCAACCAGTGCTGAAAAAATGATAATATTATTTTGTCAAGACTTAATAGCTACGGTCACTGGTGACAAAACTCATCCACCAAAGCAAGTGATGTTTGTTGAGAAGTCAATAGCAGTCAGTGTGAAGTTTGAATACTAAAAGAGATAGGACACAAGCTTTAGTTTATTCGCTGGGAAGACTGTGCTTCCAGGAGCACAACTAGCATTGGCTCCTATCTGTATCTGACCTTGTCTTAGGACAATATGGACAGACCTGAGGAGAGACTAAGCACAGGGGAAATATTCCATCATGTAAATGAAATCCAGTTGCCAGATTGCATTCATTGGACTGCAGCCTGAAACACCATTACTTAATTGTATTAAGATTAAACAGAAAACAGTGAGTGTTATGGTGTCATCTTTGCCCAAGTAGGTTCCAGTGGCACAGAAATGCTTGGAATGTATCAAAGATACAGGAATATATAAAGGGAGATGACACCGTAACTATTGTGCATGAATCATAGAATCTGTTACTGATCCTTCCATGCTTCCATAAGTGGATTGTATTTTATATTCTGATCTCTAATGATGTCTCAGTCAGAAAATATATCATAGGCTACCTGCACTTAATAGCCCTGTATGAAAAATGCCTTCTGTCTATGTCACTATCATCCAAACCCTTGGTAAAGCTACCCAGTACAATTTTTACATTTGACATAGGCAAAAATGAAATGAATAGCATGAGATCTTTAGAATATGTCTCCACACATCACTGTGAGAATGAATAATATCTGAACTATGATATGCAATATCTTCAGTTTTCTGTCTGCTACAGGTAAATAAATCTGACTTTTCCTTTTAGGAAACTATGTTAAGAATCTTGCTCAAGGATCCACTAAAACACAGAGGATAAGAGGTATCAACACTGTATTTAGACTTCATGTCATACAGAGGTACAGCTCCAGAGAATTATGGAAGGAATTTCTTTCTTGGTTATAAAACTATTTCATTGTTGATGTGGTCCACTTGGAATAGGCATCATCAGCCATCACAACATCTGCTAAACATGTCAATATTGTCATTTATAATTGTCTTTTTTCGTGAATCATGAATGCCTTGGTGTGAATTTTTTACCACAAGCCACTGATAAGAAAGTATTCTGGTTTTATTGCATTACTACCAGATAGGGATTAACACAGCATTCAGAGAGCAAGACTGATGGCAGATTTACATCCCATTACTTCCTTGGCTATCATGTATGATCAGCTAAACTAAACATACTACTGATTATCCAGTGATAATCTACAAATTCCTAGTGCCTGCTCTTCAATTTCCTAAAGGCGTGTCTCATTTTAGCTTTGATATTCAAGCTGTTTGGAAGAATCTCAGTGTTTCTACTAGAATACGGGCAATTGAGGAGACAGTAAATACCGGTGCCCAAATTCCAGGAGTAACAAACTATAGGCTGTTAGATGGTACCATTTTTCAGCATGTTGTCTTAGATATTATTCTCGTGTATAAAACAAGAGAGATTTATTTTTCCTTAATTTGTATCTTCAGACTCTTAGTGTTTAAAAATACAGGCAAATGTATAAGCCTTGTTTGAAATTATTTAGAATCACTGAATAATGTGCACATTCATCACAGAGCTAACAGTAATGTTTATGCTTGTGCTTTTTGCAAACTATTAACCAGAAGTTTGAAAATGGTCCATTCTGTACCCTTCTGCCTTACAACAGTTCTTTATCTGAGATGATAATAACTATAAAAGTTTAATTATAAAGGAAATTGGCTACTTGTATCTTTTATGTAGCAACAGAAAAACATTCAAAGGGAGCCTCAAGACTTTCCTAACTTTTTGCACTCTGGTTTGTTTCTAATGTTTATGTCCAGTACACTCTGCTGATTATATGTCTATTTGCTGATTATATGTCCATTGACTTTTAGCCTTCAATAACGTGTCTCCAGTCAAGCAAATATTGCCAAGAATTTTGGCATATGCTACCACATTAATAAAGCTGAGAAAATAAAATATCCATTTGTTCTTGTTTGCTTGCAACAGAGAGTTTAGTTTTTAACACCGTAATAAAAAGTAAGAAAGCAATTGTTAGGTGATAAATTATGGCTTATATGTTGACATATATGACATGTTGACATGTGAAGTTTACTGTGAGATGGAAAAACAATGCATCACTGGTGGGTTTTATGCAAGATGTGGACATCAGGGATTAAACTACCTGTATTAAACAAAACCACAAAGGCTGTGGACAGATTCAGTCAGGGAAGAATGATGACACAGAGAGCAGCTGCAACAGAAGCAATAAAAGAAGAGCTGAGCAAGGAAATGTTCTGACTTGGAAACACTCTCTCTTGTAATTAATAAGAGAATCAAATATCAATCCCTTTCCGCAGCAATTCTGTGGCATATAAAATTCAGGAGAGTTGTTGGAACTCTAGGGAAAAAAGGTAGCAAGTAATCAATACAAAATACTTATTTTTTTAATGCTATGTGAAATGGAAACACCCAGCTCTTCATTCTAATATTGCACATTGATCTAGTGACACAAAGGAGTAAGAACTTAGGCAGCCAGAAGAGTAATATGTCTGTAGTTGCTAAAGGTTCAGATGTACCTGACATCATTACACTGATAGGTAGACATGTCTGATATGCCAAAGGTAACTAATTCCAGCCAGCATTATTGCCAGAGCTACAAGTGACCTGAGCAGATTCTTAAGAAAGGGAATATTATCTGAGATGACTGCAACCATAAAAAGCCCGGGAAAATCATGTAGGTTACAATAAACCACACATTTTCCCTCATTTTCATTAGAGAATCCCAGAATCATCAAGACTGAGAAGGAACCTCTGCATACCATCTTATCCACCCCTTTCTCTCAGGCAGGGCAATCTAAAGCCTGATGTCCAAACCCAAACGGCTTTTGAACATACCCAAGGAACAAGACTACACAACCTCTCTGGATACCTGCTCAACTGTTCTCACAGTGGAAAAGTGTTTACTGAAGTTCAGATGCCATCTTTTGTGTTTTTCTTTGTGCCCCTTGACTCTTGTCCTGACAGTGGTCTCTGCTGAGAAAAGCCTGCATCTTCCTTTCAGATCTTTATATACACTGACAAGATCACCCCTAAGCCTTTCCTTCTAAAGGCCAAACGCTTTCTCTCAGCCACTCCTCATAGGAGAGATACTCCAGTTCTTTTATCACATTTCTGGTTCAACACTGAAGTCTTTTCAGTGTGACCATGTCTCTTGTGTACTGGAGAGCCCAGAACTGCATACAGCACTCCAGCTCTGACCCCACCAGTATTAATTAGATAAAAACTATTCTTTTCTTAAAGAAGTATAATCATTTTACAGTGGCCTTTATAACACCTTTTTTTTTTCTTTTTCTTTTTTTTTTTTTTTTTTAATAATAACATGATGTGCATATTATAATCATGTTTATCCATAAAATATATGATATTTTTTTCTTCTGCCATTTCACTGATGTCCCGTCACTGGGGCCTGTCATTTTGTAGTTGATTAAATCACTGTCATTCTCTTATTATACTTGAATTTATACCAGTACATTTCTTTGTTCAGATCACTGGGATGTGATCTTATAGAACCATCACTTCCCATGTGGATGATGTAGCAGTAGTGAAAATATCCACAGATTTCATAAAATCTTTGTTTCTCTTCTCTGCATAAGGACAAGACTAGAACTAGAAATGTTAATTTGTTTATAACTGGGGTAGAGGGGAGGTTTGAGATGCTGCTGTTATCATTATTGCTATTGCCAAGAGACTGACTAAACAGGTTATTCATTATAGCACTAATTCTTGGATTTTTTTTTCATGCCTTATTAAACCCTGTTGATGTTAATAAAGCCACCTAGACTCTTTTCTACATGTTTCAGTTTTTAACTGCTGAAATTTAAATTTTTAAGATACATCTACAAGAATGTATGTTTGTTGGACATTAGAGCTTTGCTACTCACTTCATTATTAATAAATAATAAAAATGCATTCATCAGTAGTTCTACATGCCTCTTCAAAAACAGAATTTTGCTTTAATTTTAATACAGTTATACATTCTTGCTAAATTCATATAAAATATTAACTTTTATCTGAGTGTACTTGAAAAAATCAGTGTTAGTATTCGGCAAGAGCATGCCTTTAAAGCATTTGTTTTGCTGTCTTGATGATAATGCAATATGCATCAACAGGTTTCCCATCCTTTATATTCTGTGTCTTTATTCTGTGGCATTCAAATAGTAAGAAAGAACTTTGAAATTGTTTATGTATCAGAAGAAAGTACATAGCTTGATAAATAAATAAATGTTGGGTTTGCTGTTTTCCTTGATGTAAAAAGTTCACAGATGTTTCAAACAGAGAACTGGCATCATGATTAAAGCATGGTGTATGCTACATTATTTGTCTAGGAGTAGGAATGCAGGTGAGCGGTATCACACAGAGAGGCAAATATTGAACAAATAAAATAGCTTTGAGTTCTTTGGAAGGCTGACTGTGTGAGTGTGAGGGATTTTTGAGAGATATGAACTGTAAAATATGTTTGTTGATGCTTTCAATCTACTCCCATTACTGCCTCAGTAAAATTCTTCCTGGCTGACAAAGAAGTGGAGTAAACCAATACTGCTTTATTTATTTTTTATTTTTTCCGAATTTAACTTCAATGGAAAACAAAGGATCTTGCTTTTTAAGAGCAAATGAAGAAAAAAACTTTTAAAATTAATTTAAATTAATTATTTTTAAAAAATAATTAATTATTTTTTTAATTTATTAAAAACTAATTTTTAATTCCAAAGTATATACAGATGTATTATGCATCCAAAAAAGTTTCAAAGGAGGGACAGTGACCGTTAAATATCAAGTTTAGCATGGCAAACTAGAGTGGAGCCCTGGGTACATTTTAAGGTGTTCTGAGATATTTTCATTTAGAGCAAGTATATTTTTTACAGAATTTAATTTTTGGCAATGGTACATGTTTTCCTCAAAGCAAAACACCTTCCTGAGATCAAATAAAGTATTCATTATATACAAAACCATACAAAAATAATTATAATTAGCTAACAAAGGTTTTAAAAAATCTCTTATAGATGTTGTCTATAAGAGGATAATATCTGTCAGAGATTACTCTTTACTGCAAGATAAAAGAAAGCTGAGTTAAAGATACATAAATTTCTTATGAGGTACCTATGTTTACCTGAACTTGATCCAATAACCATCCAGAATTTACCATCTGGATGGGGCTGTTTTAAAGTGATTGTGGTACTTGAGAAAACCAACATATCAGTTTCACTAGTAATGCATTACTGACTACCCAACCTGAGGAGTCTAAGCATTGATCGGTAAGATTAAGTATCACTGCTGAAAAGAGATATATGTATCATCTGTTTGCAAAACTTGATCTTACCCTACCTATCACATCTAAACTGCAGCTAATGCTCAAATATTCACAGATGTTTGTACATGTAACATCAGAGCAAATCTGCCCAATTCAGGCACTTATCTGGAATTCCACTATATTTGTATCTCTTTTAAGAGTATCGCTTTTCCTCTCCTGTATCTCCTAGATCTCCCCTCTGAAGAGTCCAGAGTACTGCCTAGAGAAGGTAGCAGAGCTGGAGCTTTAAACACTTGCCCAACTTACTCACTCATAAGGAATTTTACTGAACCAATATATTGCAATTTGTATATAGAAACTATTAATGACATTTCAAGTCTGGCTTCATTCCATCCTTCTTCTTTCTCTTTTTGAATCTTATAATGCCCATGCTATTTTTTGTCAGTACAAAAATCAAATCACAAAAGGGTTTGGTAGTAACTTGTTATTGGCTATGCTGACTGCTATTATGGTAGACAACTGGGAGTAACTATTTGTCATGCATTCCAGTAGTAAAAGAGTCCTTTTAAAAATCACTTTTTTTTTTTTTTAATCTCAAGTATTACATGCAGGATTCACACATGATATCAGGATGCCAGTGAATTAATGTAGAAATAAAATTGCCATGGTATTTGCATACTACATATGGTCTCATACATATGAGTCATACATATGGACTGCTTTGACAGACATTCTCCAAAGCTACTTGAAATCTGACAGGGCATGAAAAATGTCAAAGTATTGTTTGTGTTTACTCTTAATCTGGAAGTGATTTAAAGCACAGTTTCATCCTTAAAACCAGTTATCTATATGGTAACTCAGAAAGTCCTTTGCATTTTGTGTATTTATTAAGGTTAGATCCTTTTGAATGTTACACTTCAGTCATATCTGTCAAGAGTTAGATGGCTGATATTTACTTCACTCTTTGAGATACAACACAGAGAGCTTCAACATTCCATTGTTCATTTTTCATCAAAGTGCAAAACATTATAGCACTTGGCCTTCTCTCTGATCTAATTTAGGTTCTAGGGATATCTTGCATCCACCTAGCAGATCCTTTCAGAACTCTTCTTCAATCAGAGGGAATGGAAGTAATCTTCTCTATAATTGGCTTTTCTCGGAAAAGAGGAGCCCATTTCACAGTAATGCTCAGGTATTCTTCAGATAACAAACAATTTTAGTCTTGAGATTCTTCCCACAATACAGAGTATCATTTTAAGACAAGGGAAAAAAAAAAGTCAGGAAAAATTATTAGAAGTGAAATTTCATCTCATCGTTTGTTTCCATGAAGACCTCTCTCACCCTTAATTTTCTATTGGATGTACCTAATCTAATAATCAGCTGTCATCAAGTAATTGAATACCCTTGAGTTTGAATTGAAATACTGGCTGAAAACGGAGCCAGTAACACGTCTGTTCTTGTTATTTTTGGCTTCAGAAAAAGACAGCTTGTGTCTAATTGGTCTAGGTGATTTGACATTCAAACTTACTTTACTTCCAGCTATGTGTATCTACGCATGTATATATATGCACATATGAACACAATAATATCACTTATATCAGAACATATTGCAATATTTTATATTTTGTTTGGACATGCATCCATATCCTTTGAATAACTCATTTTAACATGCAGCCAAAAACTCTAAGAGGTGATGATGCCTGAAGGGCAATTTATCATTTCTTTGTTGGTCCTCTTGATATTTCATTGCTTATCATCATTCAAAATTTTAATGCCAAAGCCCATATTCAGCTTGCAATGTTGTTGAAGCCCTCAGAACATTTCATTGCTGATTACTACTTGTCTCTGTATTCAAGCTTCTGTTCTTTCATTATGACATCCATAATTTACTTCATCTCTCTTTCTCTTCTCAAAACTTTTTGAATTATCACAAGCCATTCAAAGGGCTTACTGTAAGACTTACTTACAAAGGCTTACTATATAAAGGCTTACTATAAGAACATAAGACCCTTACTATAAGACCAGTCTCTGCCCCTACAGGTGATAAGATCAGATGGCCACTGTCTGAGTTTCTTTCATCATTTTCCTTTCTGACATGTATTTTCTATTTTCTTCATTAATTCTACAGCCTCTTGGTAAAAACAAAACAAAACAAAAACCTATCTGCATCTACAGTATATTTAGTCACAAATTTATTCAAAAGAAACTAACAGGTAATATACATCTACACATAAAATCAACACATACAAGCAGATGGAAACTTACACACACACAAGTTAGTGTAAGAAGTACATAGTGTGAGACTCAAAACGCATTATATTGCACTAACAAACAGCTGCAAATTTCTCTTTACACTTCCCGTTCAGCCTGGGTACAGACACAAAATCTAATAACAATGCTGAAGCTTAAAGAAATTATAGATTTCAAGATTGTGGGGAATAAACAGATCCATGAACATCAAGACTTGCAAGCAAGGCAAACACAAGAGCCTCTCTTGTCTTGGAGACCAGTAGTACTACTTTTTCTGCTCCTAATTTTCTCACAATTTCTGCTGCTCTCCTACCCTGCTGCAATTCATATTTTGTCTTGCTATTGGTAGAATCTCAAGAAGTACTTCTGCATGCTAAATACATGACAGCGAAGAACACTTCTTCGGGCCTTTTAATTTCTGTGGGAGGAAACAAGAAAAATACACATCTAGAAGATCTGCAGAAGTTTGTGGGGACAAGACTGTTCTCTCAGATCTTTGGAGTTCTGTATTGAGATTGTCTGTCAGAAGTCTCTGATACAGCACAGCATTTTGAAACTTCAAGAATATAAAGTCACATCATTAAATAAATTTCACTAAAATAACTAATGCAGGATTAAATAGCTAAGGGCCAGCAATAAAATAGGACACTTCCTCACAGCTGTTGAAGTTAATATTAAGACTTCATTCCTGTATATGGATATCTTTAAATATATTACACAATGAACTGTGAAGCCATTTTATTCGATTGTATTACCATGACATGAAGAGCAGAGCATCTGCCCAGAGAGCTCCTGATTCAAATATACTATCAGCACTGATAACTTCCATAGGTTTCAATAAAGCTCCAAGAGGTTTCACTGTTTTACAGCCATCCTCATGGAATAATATAACAGGTTATGATTAAAGAAATGGGACACTAATCCCAATTATCTCCTAGATTAACGCAGCAGGGAATCAGACTTAATCAGAATTTAAGCAGTCAGAATCATTCTCTACATCTTCTCTTCTCAGCTGCCACATGTCCTGAGAAGAGTCTCTTCTGAGATTTACATTCCCCTGATACATGTCACCATTCCTGGCCCCTAGCCCAGAAAGGCAAATAAGAACTGAATTCCTCTTGGTGGTGGTGGACACTTCTCTGACTCACTGGAAGTTTTATCCAGGCTTAATAGACTCTGAAAAAATCTGCTGTGTAGGAGTAAGATTGCTAACACAGTGATAATTACTTCTTTCTTTTAAAAGCCAAAACCAAACACTTATTTTGTACCTTAGTAACAACAGTGGTAGGAGAAAAGGCAGAGAAAAGGTAAAAGTGAGGGATAAGCATCAATACAAAAAGAAAAGAACATTTGGACTTTGGATTTTGTTGTCAGTACAGTTTATTAATCTTATTTTAAATACCTTCTGTCTGCCTTTCCCTTCTCTTTCTATATCTCACTTAATCTTGACTTCCTTTCTCCAAAATGGAGAAACTTTAGAAGTAGATTTTAAATGCCTGGAAATGTTTCTCTGCCATTTCAAATACTGAATAAATCATAAATTGATGGATAGACCACTCCTTTGGCACACTGCAGATGTATTGTATAAGAAGTGGGAAGAGCACCTCATTTCCAAACCGCTGGCTTTTTTGCCAAATGGAGATAATTTTGAATAAATAATTGACCTCAATTTGTTCTTAGATATATCTTTAGTGCTGGGCTTGAAGGCTTACGTACTAAGAAGAAATTTCTTTTTGAGTTTCAAGTAAAAGCTAAAATCCAGAGTTCTAAGGTTTAAATTGGGATACCCTTCCTACTAGCTGGATTTAGCAAAAATCCACTCAGTAGATTGGTTGTTCTGATACGGTATTCTTTCTAAACTTTTTACATTTAATCCCAGATGCATAAATCAAGAGTACTGCATGTCTTGCTTACACATTTAAAAGTTATAGGCATGAGAGGACATTCTTTCTGGCATCCATTTTTCATTATTAAAAGGAATCATGGCATTTACTGACCTAAGGACTAGCCACAGAGCTAATGTGCTTCCTGTGTGTAACCCTCCTGTGCCAAAGTTCATGCTATTACAGCTCCTACATTAAAAGGACAAATATGACCACAATGATGAATAAATAATCTAGCTTTACAAATAAACTCACAGAACAAACAGTGAGAAAAATTTTCTGTTGTGTATTCAGTCTGCACTATCTGATCAAGGGAGATAATTGGTTAGTCTGGCAGCTAAGGAGGTGAGTGAGTGAGTACACTGATCTCCTCAGAGAAGAGCAAACAACTGTACAGCCCGTGTTTCTATCATTAAAATAAAACCTTTGTAGACGTGGAGATGACACATGTCCCAGCGTCCCAAAATAGTTTTGAGTCTAAATTAAAGCTTATTTTCTCAAAATTTTTGTCAGCAAATACATTATTTACTTACTTTTATCTAAATATATATATATATATATTATATGTTTATATATATATATATATATTTTAAGAACTGTAGCATTAGCATGACAATATGTGCTCAGAATTTCCTGACCATATACTTTAAAGAAGTGTCTATCTGAATGGTACATATGTCTAGGCAGGATAGTGCAGGTATACAGTATTTAGAGGGAAGGAAGAAACTAGCTAGATGCAAGCATAAAGTTAGCTGTAGAAAAAGATCCCTGTGATGTAAGAATTCTTCATCTAGTTAGTCTAAGCACTAGTTGCTAATGATTAGGATTTTGGATCTCCTACTCAGAAACACTAACTCGACGATCAAATTCTCTAAGCTACTACCAAAAAAAAAATGTTGACATAGAGTTGTGCAGATAAACTTTTAAAGAAATCAGATTATTCAAATACAGACCAATAATAAAGAATAGAATTGCTCTCAGTCTGCTGACAGGCACATTCTAGGCACCTAGGTGATAATATTATCTTCTATTTCTCACATTTTTTATAGCATCAAGGTGGGTTTAAATACTAGTGAGTTAAACAGATCACTACATTTTGCAGTCTTAAAGTCTGACAGAACATTCATGCCTTCATTTTCCGTTCACAAATTTCTCCTTTACTGAATGTTTCCCCAGCAGAGGTAAGTGATTTTCTATCATGTATTTTTTTCATACAATTATACCTTAACATCAGTTTGTTTATTTTGCTTATTGTCACTGCATGGTTTTTGACTTTGTAATGTCACTTGAACTGGCCAGTGCTGACAGAGAGGCATTCAGAACTGTTCTTGCAACTTCTGTATAAATAAAAAGGCACAACTTCATTTTAAGAAAGAAACTGAACATACTGTCTATCACATCTCTACAGTAAGTTTTTAGGAATTTGGGATGTTATGATACATAATTTAAATGGAATTTAAATCTTTTGAAGTATAACAGAATTGTTATGGAGTAGAAGATTTAAATATAAAAGCAGGACATTGTCCTTAAGATTGACAGTTTTGACTGTTCGTGTCTGAATCAGAGTTTGCCCAGTGAGCTCTAAAAGTTTGATGCATTATGCTCTTCACAGGTACTGATCTACAAAGAAATTTTGTCTGAATCTTTCAAAAATTCTGTGCATATTTAGGAGTTAATTAAGGAAGCTTAATTTCAGTAGTGCAGAGATTTAAGGAACTGATGAATGAGGTTATCAACTGATATCCCAACTGCCTGAAGTATTCATCTGTCTGAACAGCACGTAAAAGTTCTGTTCATTCCCACAATTGTTCAGCTCTTTCCCGGTTATTTTCTCTTAGCCACAATAATAATTAATTTGAAAGAACTGTGAGACAAGCATTATTCAAATCATTTGATCCATTTACTAAGCTCCTGAAAAGTCAACAAGAGTATTGTTTGACTTTTTTTAAATTATTCATGCCAATATTTTTTTTCAGATTGAATTGAGTTAGAAAATATTTAAAGAAACTAAACTAGATAAGGACATTGAGAAGTTCTACAATAGAAGAAACATAAAAAATAAGGAATGTGGTCTATGTGAATAATTAGCTTTCTGGCAAGTTGGCTGAACCTGAAAACTGATGAAAAATCCCACCTAATGTTGAGTATTTTTGCGGTAGTTGGGATTTTGTTTTAACAAGAACTAAAATGGGTAAAAATGAAAAACTAGAACATGTGTTTGAGTAATTTCAAAACCAAATATTTCAATTTCTTTTCAGGTACCTTTGGCAAAGGAAAGCAATGGAAATGGATAGATAAATTTAAGACAAACAAATAATAATAATAAAAAAAACCAGAAAACTAGCCCCTCACTTTTTACACAAGCATAGTCAGGTAGAGTGTTCATACTAAAAGTTTCATTTTCTTTTCTGCTTCATGGGATATAGCTTTAGAAGAGGTATGCCTCAGCTGCAAAAGAAATTGCTGAGCTGAGCAGTCTACTCTCCACCTTTTGCTTTCATGCTGGTCAATTTGATCTGAAATATTTAAAAGTTATTTTGAACAGTGACTGGAAGTTAAGTGTTCTCTCTTGCTATCTCTTCACCAAAATCTCCCAAGTAGCATTCCACACAGCTCTTCCAATTCTCATTCTCTCTTTAGCTGAATTAATATTTAATCATCCCATGCAAGCTGTAACTGTTCAAGAATAAGGATGAATCAGTCATGGCTTTGTGGTTCTGTCAGTAGGCCATAAGAATTTAAATAAAACATCTCTCAGTTCTAAGCACAGAAGGACTTAGGCTCAAAGGCAGTCAGTTTTTACAAGAATCTTCTAGCTGCTGGCTAAGAAGATATTTAAAGGAGTAGCAAAGACTCTCTTAATATCTCCTGTTGGATTCCATGCATCATGAAAGTGGCAGGCTCATATTTCTTCTGGCAGAAGAAATACATTATACAGGATTTCTTACACATTTCCAAATGATTTGACAATGAGGTAGAGAGTGGGGGACCTACACAATCCACGATGGTCATACAAACGCGATCTGTAAAAATGGAAGCATATAAGAGTGACTGTGGAAACAGATTGAATAAATCATGTCAAACAACTCAAAATTTTCCTTGTGAAGAGGCTCAAAATAATATAGAATAATACAGGTACACAGTCTATATTTGAAAATGATATCATAATATATATACTGATTTATTTTTGTGCATACTGATTTCCAGATACAGTATTAGAAGATTTTGCTGAAGACACAAAGATGTACATACCTGATTCTGCAGGACTGTGCATAAACATCGCATTGTAAGCTTTCACTACTTTCATATTTTTGTCTGACAAAAGGTGAGCAATTCAAGACTTTGGTGAGGTTGAATTTATCATGCTCCTTTGTGTGCATTGTTTGAGGTTCCTCCTCAGTTTTCAGGAAATAATGTTGCCAGTGCACATGATGGCCTCACAGCAGCTTAGAGAGTTGGCAGGTAAAAACAAATTTGTTTTATTACTGCAGCTGAAGCATATGAGTTACTAAGTTTTTCCTCAATATTTAGCATTCCACACTTGTTCTAAATTTTTCTTTTCAAGGTCAGTATTGTGTATATATAAACATCATATATATATATTTGATCATATACTTGTAGAGACAAAAGCAAATGTCAAAAAAAAAAAAAAGTGAATGAAGTGATAATGGAAGAAAATAAACACTCAACACAATTAAAGAGACTTCGTTCAGAAAAAGGTGCATGTTTATATATTCGTATATACTAGCCCTAATGCTAGGTAATACTATACCATATGCAAAAACATTCAATGAAAACTGGTATTACTGTATATTATTCTTAACTTGTAAAACAAGGCCTCTTGACTTGACCCAGAACAAAAGCAATTGTATTAACTTGCTGAAAAGTTGTTATAACATCTAGATAGCTATTCCAGTCCCTGTTGTTTCCCTCTCTCACAATGAATCAATATTTAATTTTAAATTTATTAGCTTTACAGTCTAGAAACCTATATATTTTTCATCAGAAGACTGCAAAAATCCCCAAATCCTCCTCACAGACACAAAAATATATAAATAGACAAACAAATAAATAAACAGCTGTCTATATACAGCAAAATCATTTATTTGGAAATGCTTTATCAGAAAATTAAAAGAATAAAAATATGCTTCTGCTTTATGTAACATGATGCGAGTGCATTAAAATGTTTCAAGAGATAGACTGAAGTTGGAAAATACATAGGATTCCTAATTTTTTTTTTCTTCCCAAAGCATCCATAGTTGTCTTGATGCTTAGAAAACATTGAAAATACATGTTTTATAAAGATATACACAGAATAAAATATCAACAGAATGCAGAAAGATGGATGGTTCTTTCTCTCTCTAGCCAGCTTATTTCCTAATTATGTAAAAAAGCCCACCACCACCACATACCTCTCTCTCTATTCATACATTTCTATATTTTTAATTTTACATTCCTTTAATTCCTTTAATTCCTTCCTTTAAGAAACAAAGATATCACATTCAGAGAATTCAGTCTAAAATACTGTTCAATTTAAAGCAGAGCCACCTCTTATCATCATTTACATTTACAAAAAATAACCTCATTTTGAGGAAAAGACAGTTGTAGCAGCCAGGTCTTGCCTCTCTCATCATTGTACACTCATTCATATATTTCTCTGAATAACTGCATGAATTTTTCTCTGACTCCTAGTGACATTATATTAATTCCTACTAATAATGCCTCCATCTCTAAGGCAACATGTCCTGATTTTCTGAAAATTTAGGACAGGAAGATAGACTGTAAACAGCTGAGTCCAAGTTGAAATGTCATTTTGTTACAGACAGCTTAAAAGACTGAAGAAATTGTGCTGCAGGAAAGCAAGTTCTGTAGACTGGCAATGAAATTGAAAACTGCTGTTTCCACATATCTTTAATATACTACTTTCTTCACAGGATACTGCAAGTATATGGAATTGGGGCTTTTTGGGAGCTAGTTTGTTTGAGAGTGTGGAGCTGAGTTCATCAAATCTCTTAATGCCGATAAAATGGTTTGCCCTGTATTGAGAATTTTAGGCTGAAATGACTCAGCTCCTGTAGCAATAAAATGAAAGGATCGTGGTGCTCCTCCTTAGGCTTATAGCAAAGAACACCACAAAACTCTCTGTTGTCAGAATAAGGCCTCACATGCAGTAAACTTTTGTGGGTTTTTTCATTTGTAACTTTAACTTGCACTTCCAGGAACAGCATCTTTCTCTCTCTCTTGCAAGGCATTCACAAGGGCAGATTAATTATTCTGTCTTCAGATTTTCAGCATTCAATAGTGCAGCATAATTAATGCAGGTGGTATTTACACATCATTAGATTTTATAAAGGTTTTACCTCTCTCCTCAAGCTACCATCAAGCTTATTTGTATGAATGATATGCCTTGCTTCCCTGCTCGAGTTTTGATCTTTCTTCTGTTTAGCCTTCTAAAACTACTCTCTGCAGAACACTTACTGTCCTTTATTAATTCTCAATTTTAATTTTTCTCCCCCACATGAAGGTTTAATTTAAGGTATCATACACAGACTCTCATTTCCCCCATGTCTTTCTGTACCGCACTCAAGACTTGAGTCATAGAGAAGTCATGAATACCCTTGGTCTATACCCTTCCCGCCAGTTCAGGATTAGAAGTTCATCCTACAAAGTATTACCCACATTTTTAGCGTTGGTGCAACCTCACCTTGAAAACTGTGTGCATATCTGGGCTCCGTAATTTAAAAATTATGTTTGAATGCATCCAGAGGACAACAAGGTTGATTCAAAGGCTGGATGGCATTTTCTTTGAGGACAGGCTAAGGATACTTGCCAAGCTTGGAAAATAGTATGTTGAGAGATGACCACATTGCTCTCTTCAACTTCCTGAGAGGAACTGGAGAGGGAAGTGCCCAACTTTTCTCCTGGTGTTGAGTGACAGAATGTGTGGGGAAAAAATTTTGTCAGAGGATGTTTGGATTAGACATTCCAAAAAATCTCTTGTCTAAGAATAGTTACAGATTGGAACATGCTCCCTAACATTTGGTTAGCCCTGAAGCAGTCAATAGTTGGACTTGTTTTTTGTAGATCCATTTCAGCTGAAACTATTCTGTTCTAAAGAGGGACTCCAAGGTACTGCAACTATCCTCACTTTTTTTGCTAGGATTTTTTTTTTCCTAAATCATGAATGTTGTTGGCATCTAGCGGTATCCCTTAAGATACCTGAAAGGCACAGCTCCTTTCCCATGAGGCTTAGCCTCATGGACTGGTAGATTTCACAGCCCATTATACGAACTCTATCATACTTCTTGGTATGCCTTTCTTTGTCTAAGGTAAGACACATACTTCTACCATTAAGGCCCTTTGCAGGTATCTCCATCTTAGCAATGAAGCGTTCATTAATTGCCGAAATGTCAGATCTCACTTTCAGTCAGCCTGAGATGTCAACTGCTCTCCAGCACTTGTCTAACTGGAAAACAAAATTTTTGTCTTTTTATCCAAACTCATACTTCAGATTAACTTCTCGTAACATCTGCAAAGCTGTTTAATATCCTCTTTCGCCATAGTGACTGTAAGATTGACAGTATTTATACTACCAATATCTTGGTATGGATACTGGCCTTGACGTGGGAAAATGTCATGGTTTTACGTTTTTTGGTTTTCAGTATTCCACATCAACACATCATGTAGTGCACTGGAACTAAAGTGTTAATACTCCAGCTCCATGTACCTATCCCTGTACATGACGGAAGTCATGGGATCTGACCCTTCTGGGGGGAGGGAACGCTCACTTACTGCTTTGCAGTGGGCCCATGGAGGTTGCGTTTTCCTAGCCATCCCAAGCCTTTCAGGTTTGACTTGGTCTCGGGAACTCTCTCTCTCCTATCTTATTTGATTTATTAGTCTCAATTTCAATTAGATCTTATTATATTGTGTTATTTTGCATTTCCAATATCATAGTTAGTAAAATAAGTTTTCCTCCATAGATTGCTGCCGCTGTTGTTTTTCTTCCCCTCCTTCCTTCCCATTTTGTGTGGGGCCGGGGTGGGTAAGAAGGGCAGGGGCCTACTGCCCCCCTGCCACAGGCATAGATTGATCTAGTTAACGCCGTGACAGAAACAAAGCTTGTGTCATTATTTCTGCACTCCTTTTTGCCTGGTTCATCTGCTTCCTTTGTCTTAGAAAAAATTTTGAAAGTAGGTACTGTAATTTTTTAGTTTGCTGTTTCTACCATATATTGCAAAATATAAGACTAATTCTAGTTTGTCAAGACTCAAATAGTCCAGCTAAGAAACTAGGTATATATATATATTTGTTTAGATCCCGCTTTTTATATATATGTGCTTACATGTCTAATTAGCCTACGTTAATATTTTGAATTATTAGGAAATACAAGCAAAGACTTTCATATTCCACAAGAAATATGAGCTAAGCTCATTTAATTAATAGGATTAATTTTGAAGAAAAACATAACAGAACTATTTTCTGAATATCTTAAATACAGTAATGAAAAAACAAGGTAAATGGAAAAAAAAAAAACAAAACAATTATTGATTTGATTTTATTGGTTTATTTGATAATTTCATGTCTATATGCCTGCCACAAATATCAGAAGGTAGAAATTTCTATAGTAGAAATTAACTTCTATCTGAAAACCCCTACAATTTATACTTTCCAACATTTCCATTATTTTTACTTGTTGCTTGCAAGGGTTACAAAATGACTAGGGGCATTTCTACAGGATTATGTGTCTCAGTAGCATCTGAGGATGTCAAATGAACCAGACTGTGGAAAACACTGAACTGGAAGGATTTTCTTCAAGTGAAAATGAAGCTGACAGAAGGAAACCAGTGAAAAGTTCAGCATTAAAATAATGATAAAAAAATCAATCACGTGATAGAACTTAAATATAAAAATGTAATAATTAAAAAATTATTTTCATGTTAAAAGTATTCCTAGTGAAGAAGATGAAAAAAAAATCACCAATAGAAATCAAGCATTACTCTAACAAAACTATGCAATTAGCCCTTTGTATACCACTTATCATTCTTAGATAAAAACTCATTTATAAGCAATGTAGTCAATGCAAAACATGGCTTTACAATCAAAGCTCTCCTCCTGACCCTTCTTTCAGAAGGCACAGAACTGCACCAAACACAGTTCCACTTCTCCTTCCAGAGTGTGGCCTCACTGTCCTCAAAGTCCTGGACACTACTGGCAGGAAAAAAAGAGCAACCTATTCACCCATTTCTCTGGAGCACAGCTGAGCATCAGCACAAATCAATCTTTGCTGTTTACCCTACCAAGTCAGGTACTGGAATAGCTAAAGTATTGGCATACTTCATGATAGGCTTTGTTATAAGGCTGGGGAGAGCCAGCTGAGGCTTATGACTTCTTAAATCACCCCCATCAAAATTCAGTAGAAGTCATTTGCCTGAGCTCTGAGACACAGAAGTGAAATGATTTGGCCAGCATCCCATTATAAATCATTTGAGGAGCTGAGAAACAAATTATGGTCTCCTCACTCACAAACTTACATTATGGAGTGTGAAATATCATCTATAAACTGAATGTGTCTTTCATTAGATTCAGCTGAGAAAATCCACGCAGCCCAACCTTCATCAATTAAACTAACTAAAGCGGTAGGTTTAGCCTAGCTCCCTATTCAAGACTCCAGAGCAACTGTTGGGGAAAAAAAAAAAAACAAAAAAACAAACAAAAAAAACAAAAAAATCATCCCTCAAGCTTGAAAAACCTTACTTAATTAGGGAAGAGGAAAAAAAAAAAAAAAGTTACCAAAAAAAGTCTTTCAAGACATTGGAAAGTAAATCTTTGAAAAGAATGAAATAGGCTATAGTTGAAGAGTCACTATTCTGTCAGGCAGGCTAAATAACATGCTACAAGAAGCTTAAAGGAGGTCCAGGAGTCCTTTGTGATAAATTCTCCCATCTAATAGAAGATGGATTTGGCATAATTTTCTTGTCTCTGAAGGAATTCAGCCAAAACTGTTTATTATTACATTCTCTCTGCCTGAAAGGACTGATCCCCAAGGTGAAGAGAATTATAAGATATATTGTTTACAGTTATTTTCCTCTTTGGAATAAAGCACATCCTACCTAGAGACAGGAATGTAAGGTGAAGCATATTTAAAAAAAGACAAAGCATTCATTTCTTCAGCGCTATCTTCCTATTATGTAAATTGAAAACTATTCAGATTACTTCTTTTTTCAGAAGCAGTAGCTATACTCATCACAAAATGTGTTGTGCATCACTATGTTTGGGTTAGTTTGAAAAAAGTCTCTTTTAATGAGGATACCACATATTGATGCATCTACTTATTATTTTTTTATCTAAAATCTGAATGCTCACTCAGATGGTACACAGGCTGACGTGGAAATTTAGAAAGAGGTTTCAGATGAGGCTTCCAAAGCAGAGAAAAAGTTGTATTGCTTTGGCAAACATTTTAATTGATTTGTCTTTCAATTTTTTTAAATGATTCTATAATCTTCCCTATCAAATTACAGTCTTCTTCATTTGAGACGACCTTTTTCATTTTAGTACAATTTTCAGTTTTACACACTGTTCATTTGATCACCCTAGCAGTGCACAAAATTGTACCTTCAGGCATAGTCAGTTGAGAAAGCCACATGAAGATACATTGTCCCATGGAACTGAAAATGATGCTTCCTTCCTTCTGTGTTATCTCTCAAAGCAGCCTGGTTGCAGTAAGAGGAAAACAATTGATATGCACTTTTAGACAGCTTCAGTAAAATCACATTTTACTGCTCAGTCAATTCCCTGGCAAGTGAGGAGGTGTAGATGGATATTTGCCTCTGACCCTTAATTAGCAAGTTTCTTCCAGGATGACAATCAATTGCACTTGCCCAAGAATAAAGTCTTCTACTCTTTTTGACTCTGGTATATGGGCTGTGAGAAGTTTTCAAGTCTTTAGTTGTAGAATTATCACAGAGTCCTTACAGAACACTAAGAGGTAAACTTGCATCAGTTTTAAAGATCTTGAGCAAAGAGCTAATTTTATTTGGGCTCTGCTTGAACAACTCGGAGTAGCTGCTCATTCAGGTTTTAGGTTTAAGAAAACTCATACAAGTTCTCTGATTGTTCCTGAAAAAGTCCTCCTTAGCCAATATAGTATTAATTGTATTAGCAAACATTGAATCCTACAGCTTGCCATCATTATAAAAGAAAATTAAACATCCTGCTTCTGAGCATGGTCACAACAACAAAGCCAGCAACCATCTTTTCTTGATGTATCTGTTGTTTTCCCATTCAAGAATTTACACCAAGAATTCTCTTTGACATTGCTTTCCCTCTTCCACTTCCCTCTTCCTCCAGGAGGCTATGATCTGTGTATTAAAGGTTTAATATATGGGGGAACCACTCATCTCAATGTAACAACACCAGCAGTTCTCTCTAGCACCTGAAAAGTATTACTTACTTGTTGCAAAAAGAGATTCTTGACAAAGCTATCCTATTAATATACGTAATAAATTCACTGAGCACAATTTACTGCACGGTCAAAATAGTGGTCTTTAAAGAAACCAACAGTTAAAAAATTAATTCCACCATTAAGATACTAGACTCAATTAGCATGTTATTGAAGAACCATTCAAGATTCCATTTACTATTCTGAGAAATAACTGTCATTCCTATTACTAACCACCACGCAAAGCTTATTTCTGATGTAGCAAAACTCTTTCTGCGCCTCACCAGCAATATTAACCAAGACAATCCTGCTCCTCCTAAGCCTGTAACTCAGTTACCTAATTTTCAGAACATTCTTAAATAAGATAATTACTGAAGGATCAAATCTTGCTCATTAGTTTCATTCAGTAATACAAATGTAGCCTTATAAATTTTGACAAATCTTAAATTGTGTTTAAGGTTCTAACTTTGTTAAATGTTAAGAAGTCCAATCCTCTTGGACTGTATGTGTTTCCCTTAGGTACAATGCAAACATAGTTCATAAAGACTGAAATACTTAAATCATATCAATTTCTATTTTCATTAACTCACAATCCTAACTGGCTGGGCATGATTGAATTTTGCTTAATCTGCAGATAAATAATGTGTCCCGCTGAAGGACTTACTTAAATAATATTGAGGGCTTCAGGGAAAAAGACACTCTTTCCTTATGAATTAGGTGTGTAGGGTAACTGTTATGTCTTGGCTTGAACTGATGATTGACCATTTGGTGAAGGGGGTGACTGGCTCAGGAAGCACAGGTGCAAGCAACTCACCTATGCTTTCCCCCTGACCAGAAGGGGTAGACACAGACATCACCCCTTCCTGGGTTTCTTAAGGGATTGCGACCTAAAGAAGAGTATTTCTGAATATAGGCTGTTTTCTGAGGAGTGTTTCATAGCTAGTGACCCCTCCACCCCAAGAGTAGCACATACAACTCGATTTCCTTCTTGTCTTCCCTGTGTTACAAGATAGATAACTATTCAAAAGCACCTACTTGACTTAGGAGTTTAAGTTCCATATTCAAAAACTGCTCATGCACTGAAGAACCCTTAGGCTCAGTGACTTAAAATGTGATTTGAACTCTAAGTCCATTTATAAAAATGTATCTGAGCGCTTTTGAAAATTACAGATGAAGCCAATTATATCAGAGAACACTGAGATTGAGATGGGGAAAAAAATGACAAGGTATTCTGAATAGAGAAGAGTGAGAATATTATAGCATATTAAAGAAAGAATGTGAGCTGAATACTAGGTATAAAAAGCATCTGAGTGAATTAGAGAAACTAACTGCAAAATAACTGAAAAAAGGAAAAAGTGCTGTGTTGATGTTATTGATTGGAATAGGCACTAGAAATTTCCAGATTTTTTCAGAATTTTTAATCCTAATTTTCTCTTAAAAATGGAACTTAGGTATTCGTGGTCAGGCAATTGCTCCATAAATACAGACATGACAAGTTGTCCTCTCTAGAAATAATGTCTGTTTCTCTCTCTAAGTAGTGAATGGAAGTGAATATACTTCAATTTTTCTAGTGGTTTCTATTCTTTGCTTATTCACACATATTGCTTTGAAAAAAAAGTCACAGAATCATAGAATGGCTTGGGTTGAAGAATCCCAGGTTGGCTGGGACCTTAAATATAATCTAGCTACAGCCCCCCTGCTGTGGGTAGGGCTGCCACCCATCAGCTCAGGCTGCCCAACCTTGCCTTGAGTATCTCCAGGATGGGGCACACACAGATTCTCTGTGCAGCTGTGCCAGTGCCTCACTGCCATCTGAATGAAAATAATGTTTCAGTCCCATCAACCTTTACTGTTCCATAGCTATCTGAACCCTTCATTTCAAACAAAAAATGTTTTGCCTTTATGTAAGAAATGGTGAAAGGAGTAAAGGGAGGAAAAAAGATTTGTGAATGGATTTTTACTGTGCCATAGATAGAAATAAGGTAAGGTTCATTTCATCAGTCCTCCATCTTTCAAATGTAATATATCTCCAGAAGGGGGTCAGAGACAGAAAGATGGTTTGTGCATGCACAGAAAGTAAAACCAAATAGTAGCACTGAGCTTCCAATGGTCCATCCCCAGAGTGAACAGCTAATGTGATGTACTGTCAGACAAAGCTACCTACCTGCAGGGTTCTACATCAGATTGGTCCTACAATACCTTTATCTTGTGTTTCTTGGTACCTAAATCTTAGCAGTTTTTATACAGCCAGCTGTCTAACATTCCTGTGAAATCCACGTGTTCCCACTGATGTTCCCCATACATATGAATTTGACAATGTAATTTGGATTTCGGCAGACTATTAGTTTTGTGTTACAAAGCCAAATTGTGGGGTGAAAGTCCAAAATGTTCCATTAACAAAACTGGTGTAGTTGCTTTGATGGAAACTTCAGTGGGAAAAACATTCACAGATACACGAAGAACGATAACAACAAAAAAACATAAAAAAAAAAATAGATTGTACAACACTTTACAGTGTGTACATTTCAGGCCTGGGTGGGACTGTGACTGTCAAGACACATTTCAAGGGAAAGGCTGGGCTAGAATAAACGTTTCTATGATTTTAAGACAGTATTTGTACTGTTGTTAGCTGATTTTTAGCATAGGATATTGAGGCATTCCTGACACTTTCTATCTTATAGCATAACTTAATTTCATGAAGATTTTAGAGAAAGGATGATAAATTCTGTTTCATGTATCTATAGTTATGATAAAATTGTTTACCTCAACAGATGTATTAATTCCTCTTAAAACATTTTAAAGAAGAATAAGAGATTTCACAAAGCCTGTTGGGGCATCTAATTCAGGGAAAATATCCTATTTTCAGAAAAAAAAAGTCAAGGATTTTGAAGGACTGTAGGAAAATAATATGATAGAATGATGAAAAACATCTGCCTGGCACATTACCTAAGGGAAAAGCAGTACCTAAGTCTTGAAGTGCAGGGAAGGGAAGAGATTGAAGTGCAGGGAAGGGAGATGGCTTCTATTCCCTCCAAAAACACACTGCACTTATCAAATGTGCAGGAAGCTACCTGTTAACTTTGTTGTGGCAATTTTGCTTGGTGTTGTTGAGTGGCACTTGATAGGAAATGTCAACAAAGTGAAAAAGACTGTGTGTGAATAGATGAAAGAGAAACAACAGTATTTTGCAAGTAAAAATACAGACAATCAATTGGTCATACATGTCAGGGAATGAAATTAAGACAACTGCATGCAAAGTCAGAGCCATCTCTATTAGATTTCTACTGAAATGTTACCAGCTATTACAGTATGGATTAGTATAGTTACAGGTTTCTTAAACTGAAAAAAAAAATATATATATATATACTTGAACAACATTAGCTTGCTGAAATTCAGCTTGTGTGCTGTATATCTGAAAGCTCTTAGGTCTTAAATTTAAAATTAACAAGTAGGGAATTGGACTAGAGTGGATGGGCTCCTCCAACACCCTTCCTCCTCTCCCTCAGTTAATGAGAAAATCTGCTGTCTTCCCCATTCTTCTACAATGTTATATAACTTATTTATTTTTCTTACACTTTAACCAGAATTCTGGTTAAGCAGAAGTGAGCTGTGGAATCCTGAGACCATATGTCAAAGACTGTCTGGTCTGAATCAGAATACTTCATATTCCCTGTTCCTTTCAGAGAATTTTATGAGTTCTGTGTTCTCGGTGTTGGCTTTTCACAGAGTGAATTCATGATGACTTCACTGATGACATACCATTATCATTTTTTCCTCTTCTCAATACACCTCCTCGTTGTTTTTTTTTCTTTTTCTCAGACTACCATACAGTGAAATTGATTTTATCCCTTTAATAGCTTCATTTTTCTTTCATTTCTATAGCAGAAAGCAACTATAAAATGATTGGTTCCCAGTTAGCATAGCCTGTAAGTTAGCAGAGAGATAAGAAACAGCCCTATCTTTATAGGTTTGGCAGAAACAGGAAATTTTCATTTAAAAAAGAAAATGCACTTGAGATAAAAAGGCTGAAATGTTCTAAGGGTTATTAACTGTATTTACTTCCTTGTCAGTCCCATTTTAAATGATCAAAATTCCCTCTGCTTCTGAAATCCAGAAGGAGAATAATTCAATGTACGTGTGCACTTATGACGGTTTGGGTATCCAAGTATGTATGTTTATACTATGGACTCTGATTCCGGTTATTAGCTACAGAGCTGGAAAACATGTAGCTGTTCACCAATGCTGCGCATCATAATTCATCTGCTGTATTGCCATTACTAACTCTGAATGTTTAGTGTGCAGATTGCCACTTAATTCTGTGTCGCTGATAAGTCAATAGACATCTTCGTTCACAACTTGAAGTAAATAAAATGAACTGAATTTTTTTTTCCCCTGCAGCAGTAGCCATTGCAGAAGTGATTTGCGGAGGCAGCAGCAGGGAAAGAGACTCCGTTTGGAAAGCTGGGTGTTAAGCCAGGATTCCCTGGCTCCGCTATGGAGTGCTGCTGAGGGCAATATGTGCACTCTCCTTGGGACAGAAGTGGCCTGGTCCCTGCAGATATGCGGCTTCTCAAAAAATGCTGAACCAGCCTTTCCGGCTCACCCTACCTTCACTTCTCCCTTCTCCCACATTGGCACTGTACTAAGTGGGGAGCTGGAATTTGCCCTTGAGGAGCTGATTTGCATCACTCCAAGCCTGCATATAATGAAGTTTGTAATTGCCATCCAGAAGTCCCTTTGATCGTTTTGGATTGAGGACCATTTAAGTAGCCCAGTGCAGATTTACTAGCTTATGAAATATGATTTTTAAGAGAGACAAACATGTAGGTCACAGGAAACAGCAAAGTTTGTAGCCTGAGAGCAACTTCTGCCCAGAAACGGTTTTATATTAGCCTGAGTCCTTTCAGAGTTCTCTGGCCTATGAAGATTTCAAAGTATAACAAAGGTTTTTCAGCTTGTGAGGACATTCCTAGTGCAATCACAGGTCTACCAAGATCTATATGGTCATCTTTATTGCTGGAAAATAAATAGATGGCCTTTTATCTACCTTGAATAGAAGTCATAGTAGGAGACAAGTTAGCAGTCCTCTAAATCCTGAATATTCTTTTCAAAGACTAGCTCTTAATCAAACTTTGAGTCTCTAGCATTGAGAGAAAAGGATTAAAATACTGACTTCCTTATACTTTAATTCCAAGGAAAAAAAATCCATGATATCTGTACTCTACATTCAAAAGTTATAAACCAGATCCTTACTGCGTTATGTTTATATAGTTAAAAAACTAGGGAACAACAGTCTCTTCAACTCTTTAATGGAAATTTAAAAGAAGGGAGTAAAGTCTTTTCTTAATTCTCACTTCTCTTAAATTGAACAAGGGTTGGGTAAATTCCCTTCTAAACAGTGGTGGGATCTCCTTCTGCATTCTCCAGTGCATGCTATCTCATTCTCGGAAGTCTGCTTACCATATTTCAGACAGCTCAGAACAGTCCGTCCATGAGTGTGCCATGTTTTTCCTGTTATCTTCAGTCAAGCCCCAGAAAATGTCAGTAAGTTGCACACTGATATGAAGGGCTATGGCAGTGTCTACTGTAGCTTTAAATGTTGTACTGCTTTACTTCCATGCAAAGAAATTTAACTGAGATAGGCCTGAATTCAAACAGTCTTAAAAATGTATTTGCAGTTTCAAGTAAAATGGAATACTGTCACTGATCTTCAAAAGACTTGTTCATGATTATAAAGGCTTGTTTTTTGAAGCACACTGTTTCAATTTCTTTTGCTTCTACAATTTGCTATTCATGAATATTTGAGTGATCAAGGAACAGTTAAGATTTGCAAGTAAATTCTGACATGAAATCATATCAGAAGCACATTTGTCCCTATTTTTCCTGTAAGGAATGTCAGTCACTTCTTCATGTACTGGAATGTAAATGGTAGAGTATGTAACTAATTTCTAGGTTTCAAAACAGATATCAGCAAAGGATGATTAACCAGATGGCTAAAGAGCATCAGCTGATCACTGATGAAAGTGTGAAGGCATAGAGCCTTTCCCTGTTCTAAAATACCAGGACAACTGATTAAAGTTCTCTATTTAAACTGTTTAGATTAAAATTTTCTAGTTTTAGCCAATACTTTGTAATTAACAATGTTTTATTTGTTTTCTTTGCTGGTATTATTTGGGCTCTATTTCTACCAAGTTCTTCCATTTCTCTTCTTAAAAACAATCTGGAGGAAAAAAAAAAACTCCACTGAAAAATATAAATCAGCCTCATTACCTTCCAGGAAATAATTACCACATTGTAAAACTTCAAAAAGATTAAACCCCAACAGTCTGGTTTGCATAACTTGCCTTGTAAACTAAAGAGTATTACTAATATCATCCCTAGCAAGAGTGATGAGCATTCTTAATATAAGTTATAGAAAATACCATTTCTGCTGCATCTCTCTATTGTAATAACATTTTAGCCATGATGTTGGTAAATCTTTCTGTCTCACAATGTTTCATTCGTGCCAGCATTTCTTATAAATGCAGAAGTTTTATATGCTGAAGAAGAAAATGAACTATTCAGATTCGTAACTGTTTTCAACATTTTATCAGAGGAAAAAATGCAAGTATGACAGAAAATACGTACTTTAAAAAATAAGAATGTGAGACAAAAACTCTTCTGTACTGTAAAATATAAATATTGAGTAACATTAGTTCAAAATCAGCACTAAAAGTACTATGAGAGTTAATTATTACATTCAATTTATTCTTTACTGCTCAAAGACAGAACTTGTAAGCAGAACTAGCATTAGTTTTAATGGAAAAGAATACCTTGGTGGATTTCAGAGAAGGCAACTTCTTCCCCCTCAAGCTGTGAGCCCTGTGGTCATTAGCAATGTTGCTATATAGAATGTCTTCACAGGTCAGGCTATAATGGGTTTGTCAGCTTTTGACCAGTGTTTCAGCACTCACAGCCAGCATGACCTAGATGATAAACCCATCCAACAGAGTGGAGTGCAGCCTGGAGCAGCATATGATCCAGGACTAGTGTGCAAACCAAAGAAGCACTGGCAGGGGAGTAGTAAAAGCAGGCTCAGAATGTCAAGCTGCCCTTTGTCTCAGAGACATCCCCACAGCTTGTGCAGGCAGCAAGCTGTTCACCAGCACTGCCTGACCCCATCCACCTGCCTGAAAGGGTGTGTGCAGCTTGCATGGGCAAGTAAAGCTGCCAACCCTCCATATGGGCTGCCTGATGTGATGCTCTCTGCCATGATGTGGCCAGAGAACAGTACTTGAAATGTACAGCTGTGTGCAGCTGCCAAATGTAGTGAAGACAGAGACATGACAGTGAACTCTCGGGCTTGGAATTTGTTCCATTTCCTTCCTGAATGCAGCTTTTGGAGGTGCATGCAGTTGTATTTGACAAAAATATGGCCATCAATGACCTTGTGCCATCAGCTCATGTATTCTCAAAAATTTGTGGCGTGATCTGCAGAGGGTGAATGTGGATTAAATGATACATAAAGAATAAGCTTTGCCACTCATAGGGTAAATGAGCAATTCTGATTGTGTTGTATTTGCCAGCTCATGGAGACAAAAGTATGTGGGAATCCATACACACAAGTAGCAAAGCATTGCATTAGTAGGTGTTATTGTATTCAGGTGAAAGCACAGAAGCTCAGTAACACTTCAGTAAGCCAGATAGAAGGTTAAAATCAAGTAATATAGCAAGCAGAAGGATAGCTTTAGCTAGGTGACCAAGCAAGGTGAAATATAATGAAGAGGAGGAAACTCTGTGAGTGGCAGAAAAGTAAATGATAGGGATAAAAAACAAACCACCAGATATTGAAACATCTTTGCCTGTCTTTCAGTACCATATGCCCTGTAGCCTTATAATCCTGTGTTTTCACTGGGAATTACTGGCAGAAACATAAGGGTTAAATCAGTAATTTTTTTATGCACTTAACATCACATTTTTATGATCCTTCTATTGTATTCAAACATCTCAACTCATTTTTGTGGATAAAGATTTCAAGACCCATGGCATTTCACAGTGGGAAGGTTATTTTCCCCTTCACTGATAAAAGAAAACTGCAGTATGATCCCAACGTTTTCTTCATTGCTCTGGTAGATAGGCAAACTCTCCTTACAGAGGCTATCATTGAGATTCATATATCATAATCAAAAAGGGAGGAAAAAAACTCTGTGTTCTTAGTGATACACTTTGAAATACTGGGATAAACAAAGAACAGCTTGAATGACCTATTAGATCATTATCATCAATAAAAAACAAAGGACATTTAACTATCCTCCGACACAGAAAGCTGCTCTGTCCTGTTTTGCAGAAGGTTACTATGGGTAACAAACTAAGCAAAATGCTAGTCTGGCTGCTTGGAATGCAATTTTATTAGTACCCATAACAGAAACTTTATGTTCCTTTCCCCTAGAGGAAGGCTGTGGCCTCAATCTGTAATATGTCAGAGGACTTCTGCATATAGCAGGCACTTGAAACCAAAATGACAGACCTTCATTCATTTCCTCTTGCCCCATTCCCAAGATTACCTGAAAATTCTCTTTTTGTGAATTGAATCTGCAACTGCCTTTTCTACTCCCCACTGCTTGTGGATAGGAATGAGACATTGCATTAGGCAAATCAGTCAGACAAACTAAGAGTATGCTCTCAAACTTTGGGAAGAAGTCTTACTCCTTAGAAGAACTAGTAGGTATAAAGCAAGTTATTGCCACAACTTATGATGTTTTGTGCCTTCCTCAGCTTTAAGGTATTCAGGAGCATAAACAAATGCATACACTAGTCTAAACACAGAGCTGGTTAGGAGTGGTTACGCCCATGATGTTCCCAGATCTTCTGTTTCAGTAGCAACACCTGTGTGCACCAGGCAATGCAGGAGAGACTTCTAATTTGAGTTAAGGTTCTTAGATTTTGATGTCCAAGTATAGATGTTCTCATACATGAGACGCTTAAGTTTCTACTGATTATCCTGGAGGTGGAGAGCGGGTGAGGTTGCCAGACTGTGATTTCCTAATTTAGGCTGACTTTTACCTCTCCAGCTTTCTTTAGCTATTGAGAGAAGATCTCCACTGGCTGTAGTTGGAGGTTCTGTACCTTTGGCACCACTGGAAAAGAACTCATCATTACAGTATTTGGCTGGGAAGGTGGAAGTTCCATACCTTTGTCTTTTCTCTTTTTGTGAAAAGCACCGTTCAAAGTGAGAATCAAGACACTCTACACTTAGACAAATGCTCTCAGATGAAAGAAGCCATGCTCTTTTTTTGTGTTCTTTCATGCCATTTTTCTCAGCTATTGTATCTGATTACCTTCTAGGTTCCTATTAACTGATATGACTAAGACCTGACATACACAGCTCCTTTTTCTGCATTTTTTCACTGAAAAAGAATTATAACCACTCAAAATTCTTTTATCTGGTAAAAGCAAAATACCTTTCACTTCAAAGGGAAATTACAGACATTTGTGAACAGGTCGTGGTTTCTAAACCCATTCATTTCAGTACTGGAATAGCCCCTGAGAAAACTCTGTCTCCTGCAAATGGAAGTATAACTTCATAACGTTAACTCCATTGTAAAGACTGAGTTTTCCAGAGGAAGTTGTTTAATTCCTTCTTTGTATTTGAGTACAAGGATTCTATTTCATATGGTAAGTGCCAAGTAGCTCAATTATTACATCATAGTTTAACCTGAAACATTTCCCATTTAATTATCTAATCTGAAATACTTGAAAGAATGAGGAAAGCAAGGAAAGCAACTAGAATGAGTAAATAACAGAAGAATGGAGAGTTCTTTATTAAAAAAAAAAAAAGAAGAAAAAAAAGAAAAAAGAAAAAAGAAAAAAAAAGTGTGTGGCTGATATTTCAGATAATTCTGATTCCTTGGCTAGTGCAGATTCTATCAAATGCTGTCATGTTATCTAGAGAACTGGCAGTGACACTTCTCTATTTGCAGCTGTGTAACTTGTTGCCGTACTGTTGTTGATTTGGACTGAGGTAGTGAAGAGAACACAAAAGCAGCAAGATCTGAAAAATAAAGGTTTTCAGGAAATATTTTTAAGTGGAACATTAAGTAGTCTTAGAAGACTGAATAATATTTCAGTCCATGTTACATCTCAATCTAGTCAATCCTAGGAAAAAGTAACAGTTCTGCAGTTGTCATCAAATTTTGCATAAAAGTATATTTTTGCACATTCTTTTTTCTTTGCCAAGCATGTTTGTAAAAAGGAAATGTTTCTCTGCAGAAGCAGTAACACTAACTTGCATTAAAGAAGTGATCTTTAAAAACACCCATCTCTCATCCATAGGTAGGAACAGCTAGATTTGCTAACACAAATAAAAAGATGTAAAATATAGCTCTTACTGGGGGAAACTCATTTTGTTGTGTTCAGGATTCATACTAGAAGCTATTTTAATTCAGAATAGATCTATACAAAAATCTGTCTGAGCAGTGTTGACTCACTGCTTAAAGCTTTTGGCCAATCTAGGCAGAAACAACTACTTTCTAAGTGGCAAAGGCTTCAGTTTTAACAGACTGCAGTTGTTTCAAACCATCCCCAACTCCAGCTATATGTAGGTTTTCTGTTTGCTTTCCATCCACAAGGATTTCTTCAAGGGCTGTCTTGGACAGAGTGACCATGAAATGGTAGAGTTCTCGATTCTAGGTGGAGCCTGGAGGGAGAATAGCAAAACTGCCACTTTAGACTTCCGGAGGGCAGACTTTGATTTGTTCAGAAGACTAGTAGGGGCAGTCCCCTGGCGTTCAGTTTTAGGGAACAAAGGGGTCCAAGATGGCTGGTCGCTCTTGAAGAAGGAAGTCTTAAAGGCGCAGGAGCGGGCAGTCCCCCTGATCTGCAAAATGAGCCGGCAGGGAAGAAGACCAGCGTGGATGAACAGGGAGCTGTTCTTAAGGTTGCGGGAGAAAAAGAGAATCTATCGCCTGTGGAAGGAGGGAAGAGCAACTCAGTACGACTACAAAGAGGCTGTCAAGATATGTAGAGGGAAAATCAGAGAGGCAAAAGCCCAGCTTGAATTTAAGCTGGCCGCTGGGGTAAAAACAAACAAGAAACTCTTTTACAAATACATCAACTGTAAGAGGAGGACAAAGGGGAATCTCCATTCTTTACTGGATGAGGCTGGGAATGTGATCACAGAGGATAAGGAAAAGGCAGAGGTTCTGAATGCCTTCTTTACATCTGTCTTTAAAAGTCATCTCGGTTATTCCCAGGGCTCCCCACGCTCTGACTTGGTAGTCTTGGCTGGGAAGCAGACTGAACCCCCTGTGATTCTTGAAGAAGTGGTCAGGAAATCACTGCTCCAACTGGACTGTCACAAGTCCATGGGTCCGGATGAGATTCACCCGAGAGTGCTAAAGGAACTGGCGGAGGTGATTGCTGAGCCTCTTTCCATTATCTTTCAGCGCTCCTTGTTGACTGGTAAGGTCCCGGAAGACTGGAGGCTTGCCAACGTGACTCCCATTTACAAGAAAGGTTGTAAGGAGGATCCGGGGAACTACAGGCCTGTTAGCCTGACCTCAGTGCCAGGGAAGGTAATGGAACGGATTATCTTGAGGGAGATCACGTGGCGGGTGTGGGATGACCAGATCAGATCTAGCCAGCATGGGTTCGTGAAGGGCAGGTCCTGCTTGACCAATCTGATCTCCTTCTACGATCCTGTGACCTGTCTGCTGGATGAAGGAAAGGCTGTTGATGTGGTCTACTTAGACTTCAGCAAAGCCTTTGACACTGTCTCCCATGCTATCCTCCTGCAAAAGCTGGCTGCACGTGGCTTGGATGGGTACACTCTCGGCTGGGTAAGGAGCTGGCTGGAGGGCCGGGCCCAGAGAGTGGTGGTAAATGGAGTCAAATCCAGTTGGAGACCAGTCACGAGTGGAGTCCCCCAGGGTCGGTGCTGGGGCCTGTCCTTTTCAACATCTTTCTTGATGACTTGGACGAGTGCACCCTCAGTAAGTTCGCAGATGACACCAAATTGGCAGGCAGTGTCGATCTGCCTGGGGGTAGCGAGGCCCTACAGAGGGATCTGGATAGGCTGGAGAGCTGGGCCGAAGCCAACAGGATGAGGTTTAACAAGACCAAATGCCGGGTACTGCACTTTGGCCACAACAACCCCAGGCAGCGCTATAGGCTTGGGGCAGAGTGGCTGGAGGACTGTGTGGAGGAAACAGACCTGGGGGTACTGATTGATGCTTGGCTGAACATGAGCCAACAGTGTGCCCAGATGGCCAAGAAGGCCAACGGCATCCTGGCTTGCATCAAAAACTGTGTTACTAGCAGGAACAGGGAGGTCATTGTCCCTCTGTACTCTGCACTGGTGAGGCCGCACCTCGAGTATTGTGTTCAGTTTTGGGCCCCTCACTGCAAGAAAGACATTGAGGCCCTGGAACGTGTTCAGAGGAGGGCTACGAAGCTGGTGAGGGGTCTGGAGCACAGGCCTTATGAGGAGCGGCTGAGGGAGCTGGGATTGTTCAGCCTGGAAGAGTCTCAGGGGAGACCTCATTGCTCTCTATAACTTCTTGAAGGGAGGTTGTAGTGAGCTGGGGGTCAGCCTCTTCTCTCGTATAATTAGTAATAGAACTAGAGGGAATGGATTTAAGCTGCGCCAGGGGAGATTCAGGCTGGACATTAGGAAATATTACTTCTCGGAAAGGGTGGTCAGGCACTGGAATGCACTGCCCAGGGAGGTGGTGGAGTCACCGACCATGGAGTGTTCAAGAAACGTTTGGATGTTGTGTTGGGGAATATGGTTTAGCTGGGAAGTATTGGTAATGGTTGGACTAGATGATCTTCTAGGTCTTTTTCAACCTTGATAATTCTGTGATTCTGTGATTTTCCTTCCTGGGAACCTACAACTACCTGTCTCAGAATATACTCCACCTTGCTGCTCCTTTATTCGATGTGCTTCTTCTGGTTATAAAATAATCATGGCTCAGAATTTTTCCAAAGACCTAAAGGGAAACTTATATAGAGCCTGAATTTGCAAAGGCTGTGAGGTGACCTGATAGTGACCTTTCAGTATGTAAAGGGGAGCTACAGAAAAGAAGGGGGGAAACACTTCAGCAGGGTTTGAGGTAATAGAAAAAGGGGAAATGACTTCAAGCTCAAAGAGGCTACCCTCTTTGAGGATAGGTATAAAGAAAAAATCTTTTACAGTGAGTTGCTGAGGCACTTGAACAGTTTGTCCAGTTATGTGGTTAGTGCCCCATCTCTGATGAGTTTCAACCTGAGGCTAGATAAGGTCATGGGCAACCTGGTCTAGCTGTGATGTGCCTGTTCAATGCAGGGAAGCTGGACTAGATGACCCTCCCTTCCAACTGTAAGGATTTTATGATTCTAAAATCTTTGGAGACCAAAGCACTTTCTTTTTTTATAGACATAATTATTTTACTCTGCAGATGATGTAAAAAGATTCAATCTCTTCAGGATCTTCCATGACCTCTCTTATAGAAAATGTAACCTCACTTAGCTACAGTGGTAAATATCTATATATAGTAGTTTATATAACCTTTTATATTGAAAAATAAAAAGTGAAAGGTTCATACAGAAAATACCCAGCATTATATTAAGAATAGTTCATAGCAATTCAACTGATAAATTCTCCATTTTGAATTGATAAGCTTCTTTCAGTGACTTATTAGGGCAGAAATACCAGTGTTACCTTCTGCTTTACAGAGAAAAGTCAGATAAAAAGTTAATACTTTGGGAGACCTCAAATAAATCATTTATCCTCTGTTCATTGAGAATGGTATCAGGGTTGTGATGATGACAAATAGTCCATCCACTTGCCTTGAAAGAACAAAGAATGTGATTCCTCAGAAAAGTGTGAGGACATTTATATGCGCTTGAATGAATGTAGTCTTTCCTATTTGAAGATTATTTCCCTTTCCCACAGGAAGACATAATAAACTGTTAACAAGGATTTACAAGCATAATTTATAAAAACAAACAAACAAAACAGTCTCCCTCACCTGTAGGCAGGCGAACAATTCATTTTTCACTCACTTACTAGCAGTATAAAGTGTTATTAATACCTACAAAGCTGACCCAAGCTTCATACATTCCCCTTTCTGGCATTTATCTGGATTGCCTCTCACCTTAGAATTTCATTTTCCTACCAGCCCTGAGATCTATTTGAATTAAGTTTGCTTTCTAAGTTATGGAACTTGCAACCAGGGTCTGCCCAGGAAGGGAGGAATGTACCTGCATGTCCTGCTCACCAGCGCTTCAGCATTAGACTGGCTCATCTGACTTTGCACTTAGAACATGATTCCCAATCCCTTTGTCTTGAGTGTAACAAAACAGATTAACAAAGAATATATTAACAGAGATTTTATGAGGGATTTGTTATGTGATTATGCTACCTAATTGACCTATTCGGTAGTGTTCAGGTTACAACTGAAACTATGACTAGTTGTGTGATATATATGATGACTGTAAGATAACATTCATAGGAATTTATGTAAGTTGCTAGACTTTTATATTAAAACCCAATGCCCCACATAGATGCTCAGGACTCTCTGTATCAGTATCTTTATGCTCATTTATTAACCACAAACATAGAAAACATCATCTATTTTCAAATGTAAATCATGTTCTCTCCATTGTAAATTATCAGATTCTCGAAACGGAATAAGGAACTGAAGCACAAAATTAAATTTTGATTTACATATTGTCTAGGAAGCATTGGCCTTCTGTAATGGAAAACAATATGATTAAATCCCCCTTGCTTTTCTCATGTAAGTAATCTTAATATGGACTTGCCCTAAGAACCCTGGAGAGATTTGTCATAATTTCCAAAATCCCTGGATCAGTCTCCAAATTTATTTTTTTATTCATTTCGTCAGAGATTATCTTCTATATGACCCTTTGGATAGAATAAGTAACTAAGGATTTTGGTCTTATAGAAAGAAGGATATATATATGTAATCGGTTCATCATGTAGTGATCAATCCTAAGCCCAAACTAGAATGTCTGAGTATAAAAAACATTTGTACTGCTTTTCAAGCTGCTAGCGTAAACAAAATGCAGACAAAAACAGCAACATTTCCCACAAAATTTCTGTTGTTTCTATTGCTAAGCTCATAAGAAACTGAAAGAAGCACCTTTACATTTAAGCTTTCCAAGCAGCTTCTTGAGACTTGAAATTTGCTGTCACTTATAGGTTATTGATAATGAAATTAATCTTCATTTCCACTTGACTGAAATAAGTTTGCCTTACTGATTTCAGAAGGTTTGTTCCCAACTTCTGCGACTAAGAGGTAAAAAAAAAGTGTAACTTTATTGTCTTTTAATCTTTTTACTTCATGCAGTCTATATCATTTTTCTTCATGTGGAAAGAATTCTAGAGAACTGCTCAAAGACAGAAAATGTTTCCTGACAAGTCTGAGGCAGAGAAGGAAATAATAAACATCAAAACCTATACAGTGTCAGGATTATCATTTCACACTGTCACTTCAGACTTCAGTGCACTTCCAGACCCTTTTACAACTGTGCTGACTGACAGCATTTCAGCAGTTACAGATAGTTTACTGCAACTCCAACTGTTCTGTCAAGACAGTAAATAAAAAGAAAATAATAAAATTCTGACCAATCCTTTTCATGTTTAATACTAATTCTTTTTTGCAGCTAGCACTCTTTTAAGATCTAATCTTAGCAAGGGAGAAGTATTTTATTTTCAAGGGAACTACCATATGCAGAATGCAGCTATCAAATCACCTTTGTTCTTTAAGTCCTACTGTGGATGTGCTTATGTGTTTTGCTGCATATTGGTGACAGTGTGTAACATTTGGTAATAATTCTTCCTAAAATACAAGTCATGCACTTTGCTGAATTGTTATGCCCTTAGGGAGGTACTGACAGCTACACAGGTTGTAGGCACAGATCTAAAGGTCACAGATGACAGCTAGATAGTTACCACTTTCATCCTCAGTTTCAAATTATTGCTTAATTGTCATTTGCCTTTAAAAATGTTCCCCTTAAGTGCTTTGCTGAATCAGAGCCTACATGTGGTCTAACTCACTCCATATTATACAGAGTGAAGTCCACAGCTAAAGGTTTTGCACGTTAGTTTATTCATCTGGGAGGGGATATGTGGCATCTCTCCCATGATGCTTCTGATTTTTCCCTGACCTCATCCTAGAGACTACTTAATCTAAATTATGTCTGTAAATCTGATCTTCCTGCAAAGGAGCCTGTCTTCTTTCAGAGCATGTTAAAATATTACCACCTGTAATGCAGTATTAAACAGCATGTGTGGATTAAGAGTTGGTCGGATAGTGACCACCAAAGGGTTGTAGTCAACTGCTCCACATCCAGGTGGAAGCTGGTGGTGAGTGGTGTCCTCAAGGAGTCAGTCTTGAGACTGGCGCTCTTCAACATCTCTATGGAAGACCTAGACAGTGGGATCAAGTGCACCCTCAGGAAGTTTGCAGATGACACCAAGCTGACTGCTGCAGTTGATACAGTAGAAGGAAGGAATTCTTTCCAAAGGGACTGGACTGGGTTTGAAAAGTGGGTCCATGAGAACATAATGAGGTTCAACAAAGCCAAGTACAAGGTGTTGCAGTTGGCTCAGGGCAATCCCAGATATGCGTACAGACTGGGATTAAAACTCACTGCCCTGCTTTATATGTTAGGTAGAAATTCTTTATTCAGAGGATGTTGAGACACTGGCTCAGGATGCCCAGAGAAGCTGTGGATGCCTCATTCCTGGAGGCATCCTGGAGAACCCGCACAACCCGGTGGTTGGATGGAAGAATCTAGTAGTTGACAGTCATGCCCATGTCAGGAGGGTTAGATCTATATGATCTTTAAGGTCCCTCTAAAACTAAACCATTCTGTATTTCTATTTCTATGATTAACTTTAAGGAAACTTCCTGAAATCACCAAATTCCATATAGATCACCAAATAAGATCCAGTGGTAATAAAGTCTTTTATTTGCTGCATCGTTTTAACAGCCTCCATAAGGTTTAAGATTTCATTGTCAGTAATCGAAACAAAGGGATGCATCTATAGGGCGTGATACAATAATGCAATAGAGAATCCTGTAGTGGCAATGATCTCTGGAAGAAAAAAGATACGGTTGTGTCAGTATTGTTTTCTAAGAGAGCTGGTTAGACTCACAGCAGCATGATGCTAATGCAGTTGAAATGCTTGTGAAACCAAATTGAAGAAGGAACTAGGTTCTTCTGTAGCATCTGGGGTGATGACTCAGGATCTAAAACAAGTTGAACACAGAAAACTGTATTTATTCATGACTGTCTTACCCTGAATGTACCTATGCTCCTTATGTTACACTGCTTTAAGGTGTCCCAAGCATCGCTGGGTATGACTTTTTACAGGTTTACCCCATATCAGGCACTGCCATAGGGCAAACCATTGTTACCAGGACTAACAAGCTTTTGGATTTGTCCTCAAGACTTCTTTGGGAATGGCTATTAGCTGGAACATCTCAACAAAGATAGCATCACACTGTGAGCACTGAACATCTTGTAATCTCAGATTTCCTGTTTAAATGTTTGTGTCTTGTTGGTTCCCAGTGCAGAACTATGGTTTTTTGTTTGTTTGTTTGTTTTCTAGTAGATATATCTTTTAAAAAGGAAAATAATACAACTCTTCAGTGTTTCTGACCTCATGTGATTTCCCAGGCAATCAACATACTGCAGAAACACTCTACATATCCTGCTCATATTAAACACTTGCCTTTCATAGGTGCAACTGTATCCACACACTGCTATCAGAGTCCACATATACCAGGAGCTCATTTCAGCATGTGAACATCAAAGTAGGCTTGACTGTTTTGTAAATCTTGATGGGATTTACAGACATGGATAACATCAGTGTGAAGTTCTTTTCATTGTTAAGCTGTTAAGACTCGCCAAATTCTAAATAAACAGGAAACTTCTAAGTAGAAATTGAAGGCCATTGCAGGCCAAATACCTTCAGGAAAAGAACTATTCAATGAGGGTGTGAATTTTTTGCATTGTAGATTTGGGCATGAAATGGCTTCATCTTTCAATGTAACAAAATGTTTTGTGGAGCTATTGCTTTATCCCTTTTGAAACATTAATATAGACAATATTACAGTTAAAATGAAGCCAGTGAATGGAGCAGAAATTTCCCTCCCTACACAGGACAAAAAAAGTCTGTACAAACCCATTGATTTTCTT
This sequence comes from Perdix hodgsoniae, assembly GCA_035772895.1. Lineage (NCBI taxonomy): Eukaryota > Metazoa > Chordata > Aves > Galliformes > Phasianidae > Perdix > Perdix hodgsoniae. The sequence goes on along the minus strand of JAPSGF010000079.1, from coordinate 3,182,283 downwards.
TACAGTCTGAGTCTCCAGGGTCTCATGATAAGCACCCTGTTTGGAGCAAAGTCTGTGAGTCTGAATGCCTTCAAACTATGCAGTGATCTGAACCTCACTTCTTCTAAGCAAGATGTTCAACTGCTATTAGGAGTTCAGACAGACACTCATGCTACCGTTTCCTTTTGTTCATCACTAATGTTGTTGAACCTATTGCTTTGGGATTGTCAGTATTACACAGCCTAATTGCCTAGTTTGCAGAGATCTTAACTCTTTCAACAAAACACCTGCACAATTTTGTCCTCATTTGTACAAGCCAGAGTATGTAGGTTATGAAGAATAAATAGCCAACAGCTAAACAACATTTTGCAGTTATGCCCATTCTTGCACCTCAAAGTGTTTGTAATTATGTCTTTTCAAACTCTAGAAAGCTGTGAAGAAGGTAGTAAGAAACTGCACTATAATTCCTCATTGTGTAAGAATCATGTACATAAAAAGAAAGATCAGATAATTGCTCCAAAATGTTTGTCTCATGATTGTCTCATATGTGAGAATTTTCTGTTAAAATGATGAAAATAATACATTTATGCACATAAGAAAGTAATGGCATGTGCTAGCAAGAAGTTCTCTTTCACAATCATAACTACAACAGCATCTTGCAGAAAACTTGTTATTTTATAGATATTTTATTCAATAACAACAATAACAAGAAAATCAAACTACTACTAAATGCCTTTCAGCATATAACCATCTGTACTGAAAACCTCAGTATAAAAAGCCAAAATCCATCTCTCTAACTTTAACTGAAGTGCCAGGAAGGGATTCAGTTCCAAACGAGGATATTTTCATTAAGGTATCATTATGGGTATTGGTATGTGAGCTAGATATTAAGGCCCCTGCAGTTGATAGACATAGTCATTGAAATCAAAAAGCAACTCAATAGATACAGACATTCTATCAGCCAAATTGCTGCCTCAACTGTATGGAAAAAGTACTAAATTTGGTCACTTTGGTGTAACTGTCTGATACTGTATTGAGAGCACTAAGACATGTGATCCGACTTCTGTTTACCCCTCCCAAGAACAGAGTATTTGCTGGTCCCATACAGAAGGCTCCCGTGAATTAGGAAGAATCAAAACCTACGTAGACAACTCTGGAGGATATTAAATTTATGCTCTACATACCTGTTTTGGTTCCTTCATTACCAGATCCTTCAGCCTTTCTTCATAAGAGAAGTACTGCAGACCTCTAATCATGCTCATAGCCTTTCAAACTACTTCAACAGTTCTGTGTCTTTCTTGTGCTGGGGGCCCCAGGCCTGGACGCAGTACTGCAAGTTGGACCTCAAAACGACAGAGAGGGACAATCTCCTCCCTCTCTCTGCTGGCCACTCCTCTTCTGATACAGCCCAGGTTACTACTGGATTTCTGGGCTGCAAGCACACGCTGCTGGCTCGTGGCCAGCTTTTCATCCATCAGGACACCCAAGCTTAATAACTTTGGTGCATTCTAAATGTACCTGAAAGATAAATAGAAACTCACTGATTCCTAAGTGTTTTGTTTGTTGTAGTGACTACATACAAGAGCATTTTCATGGTTGCAGTCTTAGAAACTATTAATCATCTGTTACTTTTCTTCAGATACCTAGAAATCAGAAATTTTATGTGGCTTCAAAAAATAAGAGAAAGGGGAGGGAGGTTCAGAATCTTTGTTCTTTCTAATGAATACAGATGTTAGAGTATAATTACATCTCTGATATCAGTAGCAGTATCAACCTTGGCCAAGAAAGAAACTTTAAATAAATATTCAGGTTCCTATCATATTTTAAGTAGATAAATAAATGAAATTTCAATTATGAAATCTCAGGCAAAGCTATAATAAATATGATGTATTAGGGAGATACATCCTCTGAAATAGTCTGCAGCTAACTCATTTTCTTTTTCAACAGCATATCAGAATCTTTGATAAGAAATATTCATACAGTAATTCTCTTAACTGTTCTTGCATTTTAACACTTAATTGTCTTTTTTCATTTCGTAATCATCTTAATAACAATGTTATAATAGCTGTGACTGCACATATGACATCAGGAAAGTGATTTGTGTGTACCTAGGATGTTTTAAGAAATTAAGTTGCTGAAAAGGAAAATGAATCAGAAAAATCTGGTTTCAAGGCTTTGGTAGAGAGCATTAGAAGGCTTTGATAACACAGTACAAAATACTGAATTGTGTTTTTCTCTTCTGATATTTAGTCATCTCTGGATTACAATAATTAGGAAAATATTTACATGTAATTTTATTTATTTATTTTAAACAAAAATAATAGTCTTCTCCCAGAAATTTTGTTGACAGGATTGTCACCATGATGAATTCTTCTTTTTGCCCTCTATGCACCTGTATTTTGTATTTGTTTTAATAAGAAAAATTGTTTTGCCATTACTCCAGCTTGCATCTGACATTTCTATGTTACATAGAGCGAGATACACAATAGAATTCTTTTTCATGTCAACATAGTTTTCAGATGCACATAGGTAAATTACAGATGAGAGGCAGAAAAGACTCTTTGTGAAATATGCAAAATTCTCACAGCCTTCTATTTTCATCAAAACTATTAGTCTTCCAATTAGCCCAAGAGTTACATTTTCTGTGCATCGTACTCATTTTTATTCTTTTGAATTTCTATTTTTCATTTTTATTTCACTACAAAGTATTTGACACTTGTACAGTCTCTTTTTTTCCTTTTCTCAAATTCAATCCTTGGAAACTGTTTTGCAAGAAAAAGAGTCAGAGATAATGACATTAGCTTAGATAACCATGCCTGTGTATTTTCCAGAAATTCCATACCAGATTTTTCTCAGTTTTCTTTCTGTATTTGAATTGTAAATCCTTCATTCCAAAACCACATGCATCATTTCTTTCCTCATCTAAAAATGTATAAACTCTCTGGAGCAACTCTACAGTGTAGAGATAGATAGGAAAGAAAAAAATGAATGTTGTGCCATGTTTTCAGTTTGTTTGTTCATTTTTACTACAGCATAACAGCTAAAAATAAGGAGGAGCCAATGATTTCTGGTCTATGCTGCCTATTGACTGCATTCAATGTCTAACTTCTGATAGGAATGGCAAACACCTGTTTGAAAATGAAAAGCAATTGCATTATTCATTCATACATTTGTCTTGCATCATATATATTCAGGTGTTTTCTTCCTCCATTGATCACGCTATTTTTCTGGATTATGTTATGTCTGGAGACTATGTATCTGCTACTTGATGTTTGTTTAGAAGTCTAGTGAAGAATTTGATGCTTTCTGAATAGCTTTTTTGCAGAAAAATATTAAAATGTTTATGTTGGTTTTTGAGAAAGGAGAAGATCCAAAAAGTGTGGCAGACATTTTTAATAGAGTTTTATCGTGTTGGCTCACAGATGAGATTATTAGTTTGTGTGAGCATTTATGGACGGGAACTTTATGTTCTAGAGGATTTATGTTGTGATGTGTTTTTTCCTGCACAAAAGAGTGATAGAATTGGGGAATACCTTGCTCACCCCATTTTGTCATATATCTTTTTCCTTAGGAGACAGCAAGTAATGCAGTCAGCTCTATTAATATCATCACAAATCTTGCTGACACATCCATTAAAAAAATTCTCATGGCCTCTTCTTGTAATATTCTGAAGTCTTCAAAAGGATTTCCATTTCTCTTAAAATGGTATGAAACCTCACTGACTACAATTGGTATCCTTTTCTGTTTACTGGTGAAAATTAGATGTTGTTGATAAGAAAATAATGAACAGTTAATAACAAAAATATAAGCAAAGTGATGTAATGGGAAAAAAAAGGATATACTTAGGTAAGGAGAGAAGAAAGACAAAGAGGCAGAGGAAAATGCTAGGCAATTGAAGAGACAAGCTTAACAGACTCAGGAAGAATTTGAGATAGGTGATCTCAATATCCAGAAGAGGTCTGGAAAGACAGAGAAGAGTGTTAGGACAAATCTCCAGTTAGTGAAGAAAATGTCTTATGTTCCTGAACATACATTAACATTTGCAGTGACCACTTCATTATTAATGCATTTTAATCAAATGTAAAAGCATGCACACACACACGCACACACACACGCGCGAAAAGAACATAATATAATGCATAAGTGAACATACATGGCATAGTTTCTTAACCAGAGTAAATGGGATAGAACTAGAGAGAATCAGTGATATATATGAAAAATATACTGTCTAAATGGATAGAAAAAAAATGAATCTTATCATTATTTTATCAAGACCTGAAATATTGTGAAATTAAGTATCTTGCCTACTTTCATTCTAATTTATTCATTATGGAAAATCTTTTTTAAACACGTTGATACAATATCAAAATCAGAGTGCTCTTTCTCTTTCCTTACCTAAATTCAGTGAAGTGAGAAATAGGGAGAAAATGAGAACAGAGAAGAATTGAAAATGAAGACAGAAAGTCACGTAAGAAAGAGATCATTAGGCAAGAACTCAGATCTTGTGTATACATGCTCCTTGCTATGAAAAAGAGATGTTGCCTCTTCCACACAGCCACAGAGGTGCAGAGAACATACCCTTCTACTGCGCTCTCTGGTTATACTGTAGTGTATGCTGGATATTGCTACCACTGCAGAACTGCAGCTGCTGCTTTTAGTGAAGAGTCCTGCAAATTCTGTTCCAAGATAAGAGCTGGTAAACAATAGGAACTGAAAAAGAATGAGAAGAAAATCACAACACTTTTTATATCCCATCTAAGAGAATGTCTACAAGATGAAAAATATAAGAGCATATTGGGCAGATCTATCCAATGAGCTGATAGGTAGAAATGATAAAGCATCTGTGAATTCAGAAGTCCTTTGGTGAGGAATTTTCTTTTTGTCCGATTGTGGATCACAGTATAAGTATCTCCTTTAAACAAGAGGATCTGGTTAGTTTTCTTAGAAACTTCACATCTCTAGGAACTTTGAACAGAATTTCAAATTTTAAATCAGAAAGATCTCTAAAAGTCATGGCCTAGACTGATTGATGTGATGCACAGCATCTCTTTATTTTCTGTTAAACATTCCGTGTAGCCTTTATCAGAAGGCTGAATAGTATTTTCATACCAGCTTTCATCTTTTACCCATGTAATTGCCTTTACTCTTTTATGTTACATCAAATCCATCATCTTCTGAGCTGTGTGATGACATAAAGGTATCTTTGTTTCTCATCATTTCAAACAACCTTCACTAGAAAGAAATCACTAACAGGTACTCCACGGATTAGTGATTTACTCAGACAAAACAGAAATGAGAAACACCAAACTGCCTCTTTTCCCATAAAACAGCTTTATTATCAGTTCTGAAATGGATTTGTGTGCACTCATAGTAAAGTTTGATAAAATACAGTCTTACTGACATGAACAAAGCTTTTGCTGTTTTTCCTGTTCATCATTTATAGTGATATCTGTTGAGGGCATAAGGCTTTTTATATTTTTAAATTAAAGCTCTTTCTGCAGATAACATATTGGCACTTCAGCTATCTGTATGAACTGTCCATATAGTCACATTATTTTAACATATTCAAGCTATGTGCATATTGATTTACTTGTTCTGATGGGATCTTTAATCATTTGCTTGGAAAAATCTCTTCTGCTTTTTACATGTGAGAAAAAATCTAAGATGATCACTCCTAGGAACAGTCAATAGCAAGAATTCAGTGTTTTCTGATCCTTTAAAAAAAAAAAAAATTCTGAGAATTAGTTAGATAACAGAAGAGCTGTAATATTTAGTTGCTTATCTGCTTTTGTCTTCATTGCAAGACTTGCAAAAGTCTTTCATTCTGAGTCTTAAAACACGTTAAATATCACCTGATCTGGAGATGTTTGAGCCCCTAGAGCCTCTTGTGTGAAATAAATGTCTTATCTAAAAAGAGCATTACATTTTTACTTTATTCTTCACTTTAAATTGCTCTACTTTCTACATAAATTATTGTACAAAGAGAAGCTAAAGGTCTGTCTTCATGCTGACAGAGAGAAGAAAACACAAACTTAAGAAGAATATCCTCTGACTTTCATACCCCAAATCACCCCAGTATGTCCAAATATTACATTGAATAGAAGATGGCAGAAACTATCCTTTTAAGACGTAGATAGAAAATAGAAAAAATTAAAGCTGGAATGTCATGCTGAATAACATATAACAGCATAGATTAAAGCTGCAGTATCTCACTGAAAATTCACTGTCACTCTGTGAGTTTTAAATAAGGCCTTTAACCCAAGAGTCCTCTATGATTAAATCTCCTTTAGCGTATACTCACTGAATCTCTTAAATTGCTATTCCCTAACATTTAAGGGAACTAATGGATTGCTAAAAGAAAAACCGAGTCTAGTAAGTTAAGGAAGAGTGATACTGAAACCAAGCACCACTATGGGTTTCACGAATACTTCTGTGAATTAGAAATGACAAAGCACTGGACAACAACAGTCTTCCATTTCATGATACTGATACTGATATCCTGATACTGGCACAAGTGTTATTAAAATGCCTATCCCGTGCAGTCATTTTTAAGTTACAAAGGCACTGAGTTACTCATATTTGGTATCTCATATCCTCAACAACATATACAATTAACACCAAGTTAGTAATTAATAGCTTTTTCACATTCATAGGCAATACCTAATGCTGCACTATGGAGTCATCGCTTGCAAATTGTATCTACCATTCGAGTTCTCCTAAAGCAAACTGTAATAAGGGATCTTTTCCTTATGCATTTTCATCGCTATCCTTATCTCCATTTAGTGGTATATTTATGTCTTAAAGTTGTGATTGTTTAAATATCACACTATCACTATCACAGAAAATTTGTAGCAAAAACATAATTCACTGGAACCCAAGGGATAGAATTCTGACTGACTTGCCGAAGTTATTTGACCTTCATATTAAAACATGCAGAGACACAGGAATAAGGTCAAGTAGCCTTCTCTGCATTAATGTTTTACTGTTAAGGAAATTAGGACATCTTTCCTAGTTATTATTTGTTATTTTTATTATTTCCTTTGATAGAAGTGAACCTACTAACAGTGCAAATAAGAAATTTTCACTCCATGCTGATGATAGAGAGGATTAAGAATATTTAGAAGTTTCAGTCCTATGATTTCAATATCTTCCTGACTAAGGGCAGAGAGTCTTTAATATAAGGGAAAGGTAAGGAGAGGCAAGGAGAGGTGAGGAGAGACAAGGCAAGGAGAGGATCAGAATTTGTGAATCATTTTTTCCTTGAAAAGCTGATACTAGCAACACATTCCTAAAAATTCTAGTTATATTAGACTTCCACAACCTTAAAGAAAGAAGTTAATCGACATTCTCCTACCCTTTCAATTTTTTTAATTAAATTTTGAATTTCAATTTTGAAAGCTCTCTCTTTAATACCACCATTTGAAGTAGTGTATCAGCTTTGAATCAGATTCTTTTTTTTTTTTTTTCCAAATTTGTAACATCTGCATCTTTGTTCAACTCATAACTAAAACAATGAACATTTCCCTTTCAGCATGTTTATTCTTCATTGATTTGTGGAGCCAAAGTGTACAATTTATGGCATGTTTCTCATAGTGCAACCACTAGTATAATATATAGAAAAGCATAGGCTTTTTGTTATTCTTCTTTTTTTCTTCTTGGAAATCAGATCTAATTTCTTCTAGATGTTTGTTGCACTAATGGAGAAAAGAAAAATTTCAGTAAATAAAAAAAAAATAATAATTGATAGAGACCTTTTAGTGTATAAAGGGGAGCTGTAATAAAGAAAGGGATGGACCCTTTAGCAGGGTCTGCTGTGACAGGACAAGGGGAAATGGTTCCAAACTTAAAGAGGGGAGATTTAGATGGGATGTAAGGAAGACATTTTTTACAATACAGATGGTGAGACTCTGGAACAGGTTGACCAGAGCTGTGGTGGATGCCCTGTCCTTGGATGTCAGGCTGAGTGGGGCTCTGAGCTAGATGATCCAGCTGTGGATATCCTAGATCACTGCAGGGGGCTTAGACTAGATGACCTTTAAGGGTTCCTTCCAACTCAAATGATTTTAAAATAATATTTTCAGGAAAGAGTTACAGATTTATTTACAGGAGAGGACACAAAGGTAAACTTTAGTAAGAAAGCATGTATGTGTAATTAAAATATTTTTTGGAGTTTGATGAAAATTTTATTTTTATATATAGTCTTATAGTAAAATATTGAAAACAAATGTAGTAGGCACAGTCTAATTTTGTGGTAATCATAGTATATTTTGATTAATCAGTCCTTGATTCTCTGAGATAGTGGTAAAAATATATCTGATTTGAATGGTGCTACTCCTAAATGACTGGACATTATAGGAAAAGATAAGAATGACATCCTAATCTCGATGCTGCATTGAATTGCATCAGTATCTATGAATCTTTACTACTCTAGAGACAGGTTTGATTTTATTACTTTTATGTTAAAGTCTACCTATATGCAGTGCTTTCACATTTTCTGAAGTCTCTCAGATTTGGCCAAGACTTTACATCAACAATATCCATCAATCTACTTAATTGGACACAAAGAAATCACATCTGTAGTATGCAGTGATATATGTCTTTATAGATAAAAAGCTTTTAAGAATTAGAATAATGATGAGAGGAATGTCCTCACATTAAAGCTTAGGGAACATCAGTGTAGGTGAAATACATTAAGTATTAGGTACTTATGGTAATTGTGCTTAAAATAAACTTTTAATATAAACCAGCAATGTGATCTATCAGATTATTCTCAGGATATCTAGAATTCTATCTGCTCTAGAATTTACTGTGCAAATCATAATGTTGAGCATTATGAAACTGCAATTAACTTACGGGGATAAGCAGAAGTTTATATTACATTTGATGTTGCCAGGAACATAACAGATATTTGCATCTCACAGAATGAATGACAGTTTATTTACTTTTTACTATCTTGCTGATTGCTAGCATTCACTTCAGAGGCTGGTATCAATTTCTTGCATTCGGTACTATGAGTGACACTACTCAAAGTATCAGTAACAAAGATCTAAGAAAGGCTTTCCACAGTACATGCTAAAACTGCCTCAAATAAGCCCATCACTCATAACCTGCAAAAGAAGGACAGAACTCTGTGACTGTGTACCATGTGTACTATATACATACTGACTGTAGCCTTTTCAGATGGACCAGAGTTGACTCAGGTTAGCTTTTCAGTCCATCTGAAGATTAAAATTTTTGTGAGATAACACCCTTTTAATGGAGTAACTTTTTGTGCTGCATAGTAAGCATTGTGAGGAGCTGGACAGAATCTATCCCAGGACTACCAAGTTTCTAACTAGCACCCTAAGATAAGGAACTCCATTGCATAATGGAAATCTAAAAATCAGCACTTCTAAGACAATGCCCATCTAAAGTATGTGAATGTATTAATCTAGGAATTATAGTAGGAGACCCGCAGGACTGTAATCTAAGGAATGGTATTTGAAAACCAGCTTTCTCTGTCTGAATTATCAACTTCTATTGTAAGTTTGACATTTTGTGTGATATCTGTCATTCCGTAAAGTGCAATATCATTTCATTTGCAAAGGTGCTCAGGTGTGGTAGCAGTGGTGATGTGAATACGGTTGGACTAGACGATCTTATAGGTTGTTTCCAACCTTGTGATTCTATAATTCTATGATTCTATTAATTTATTGAAATATAACCTGAGTGAGACAGGCTGCCTGTGTTGGCATTTCTTTTTAACACCTGATGAAATGGGTGTTCATTTTCAGTAAAAGAAAGAATTTAGTGGATTTCTTCACAATTAAAACCAAGTTTTGATTGGGATAGCAGCGGGAAGTAAGTTACTAAATAATGAAATAATTTAATAAACATATTCTGTATAATTTCAGCCTAGTTAAAAAACAAAACCAGAAAACCAAAATCCGGAGTTTATTATGTGACTTGATATTCCAAGCTACATATTAAATATCTACTTTGTTTCACAGAAAATAAATAAATAAATAAAAATTAAAATATGTAACGGAAGAGTAGTCCTTAATGTTATTTTGCAGTTGTGGAATTGGCCAAAAGCCAAATTTGAATGAATTTACTTTATATGTAAAATTTATCATTCAGTTCTAATTAAAATCTGCTGAAGCTTTCAGCTTCATTTCAAGGAATTAATCTTCTGACTGCTCTCCATTCTTTTTTTAAAGAGAAATGATCATACTCATTAAGATGAGCTAAGTTTTAAAACATTAGGAAATAAAGCCTCTGATTTCTTATCAAGAAAAATCTGTGTTTTGACAAGACTTGTTGTGACAGAAGCTTAGCCTTCTGTAAATGTTGAATAACAGAATGTGGAAAAAAATATATTACGAAAAAAATCTATATTTAATTATTTCTTAACGTTGGCAGAAAATATCTGTTCTTACATGAGAGTACATCTCACTAGTATGGATACCAACTAATTTGACCACATACATAAAATCACTTAGGTCTGTTTCTTTCTTCTGCATTGGTAATTAAAAAAAAAAAAAAAATTATGTGAAAGAGACACTGTTAAAGTGATCAACTATATCTTTTATAAGAATGGCATAGATCTCATTCTACTAGATGGAAAATAACTGGCAACTTAGCACATATTTAGAAGATTTTAGACCATATTTAGTTAAGCATCTGTTCATTCTTCTATATAATATACATTGATATCATATGAAACTACTATGATATACAATTCATATTAAGATAGTAGAATGAATAATAATAATAAAATGAGTAATAGAATGAATGAAAAAATATAAAGGTTACAACAATGAAGATAGATATAAATTAAATACAGGTATAAATAATATGGAAACAGTATTCTTTTGGCTGCTGTATAGAGATAGTATCGTATGATCGGACAGCACAGACTACAATAATGTTGATGCCCAGTTGTACTCATCCTTTTCCTGTAAAGGCCAGTATCTGGTCCATGGTTGAGTCACTGATGAATGGCACCCAGGTCAGAGTCTTAGTCACACACTGGGGAAAAGAGAATCCTTCTGAATTGTGCAAATGTAGAGTTAATTTCCTTTATTAATCTAGCCCATAATTCATTGATATCTTTAGATTCAGCATATAGGAGGAAAACCTAAACTACTTTCTTTTACTAATGGCTGACTAGGGTGTCCTGACCCATTCTGATCTCAAGTGTTCAGGATGGGCTGGCATTATATTTTCTAGTTGAAAACTCACAGCTGAGCAATACCAGTTATGTGAAAACTGTGAAGTACCGATGCACGTTATAGTTGATTTTCTCAGCAACACTACCACTAGGAATGCAAAGTACTAGACACAAAATATTCACCATATTGACTTGGAACGGGTCCAGAGGAGGGCTGCTAAGATAATCAGAGGGCTGGAGCACCTCTCCTATGAAGAAAGGTTGAGGGAAGTGGGCTTGTTTAGCCTGGAAAAGAGAAGGAGACCTCATTGTGGCCTTCTGATACTTGAAGGGAACATATAGACAGGAAGGGGAATGGCTGTTTACGAGGATGCATACTGACAGGACAAGGGGGAATGGTTTTAAACTGAGACAGGGGAAGTTTAGGTTAGATATTAGGAGGAATTTTTTCGCACAAAAGGTGGTGATGCACTGGAACAGGTTGCCCAAGCAGGTTGTGGATGCCCCATCCCTGGAGGCATTTAATGCCAGTCTGGATGTGGCTTTGGGCAGCCTGGTCTTGTGGTTGGCAGCCCGGCACATAGCAGGGGGCTTGAAACTAGATGATCATTGTAGATCTTTTCAACCCAGACCATTCTACAATTCCATGGTTTTCTAGGGAGTTGTAAAAGATCTAAGAAACAATGATTTTTCAACAAGACATTTCATGATTGTAAGATACCTAAGGAATGAGCTAAAGCAGTCATGGAATTGATAGTGTCAGAAGTTACACCAGTCCAAGTTTTAGTGGAACACCTCCTTGAAGCTGATATTGTTTAAAAGGTTATTAATGAAGTGATTAGGTTTTAATGGTGTTAAGTAGAAGTGGGCTGTGAAGTTTGCTGATGATATAATACTGAGAGCTCTAACTAGTAAAATTTCAGGAAATCATGCGGAAAGAACTTGATGATACTGCAGAATGGAGAAATAGGATAGCTAATAAACATGAAAACGGAGAACACGCACTTCTGCTATAAAATACAAGCCGTGTAAGACTAAAATCTGTAAATACAGTCTTTGAACACTTGAGGGAGGTCTACAGAGAAGAGATGAAGCAAACGGGTGACCTCTCTCCCCTCCCTCCCCGCCAACCATTTTGTTCTTGTCTCCTGTATTTAAGTAATGTGAATTCAAACAAACTGATGCAAAATGGGCTATCTGAAGACCCTATCATTCAGACAGAGAAAAGAATTACCTTTTTTAAGTAGAAAAACAAAGGCTGTAAGGGAATTTATCTAACATCTATAAATAAATCCAAGTGTTAAAATCCAGACAGATAAGTAAGTTTTTTCAAAAGTACTGCTGACGCAGACATATATACAAATACAAATTCATTATGAACATTTGTATTTCGGGCCACTCAGATAAATACTTCTTCAGGCAGGAAGGTTTAAAGTTTTTTTGTGAACAAGCTGTAGAAACAGAAACACAATCACACATGAAATAATAATGAAATGTTTTTAAAAGTGATCTCCTCTTTTGATTACTTATTATATCAAGAGATTGGACTAAAGTATCCAAAAAGTGCATTTCTATCGCACTGTGTTTTCACAATATCTAAACTACTTCCTTAAACACAAGGGTTGAAGTGGTAATGATTAGCTATATTCTTCTAGCAAAAAAGGAACTGCAATCAGAGTAAAGGTCATCTTTCTCAGAGAAAGGAGTTCCTTGGCATAAGCATTCAGTGGTATAATGAATTTCCTCAGGATCTACAACTTGAATAAATTCCACTAACTACTTAGCCTGGATGAGTTTCATCTCTTCTGGGGAAGAAATTTTGCTTCCAGTCCTGGTTTTAATCCTAGTGTGCTTCTATCAGTTTAGCTCAGTCTGTGCTCCTCTGTGGGACTGTATCCCTACTCATCAGTACAATCTGCAGGACAATTTAGTCAGATTTACTGCTGGATTGTGGCAGCTAATTCCCTCCAAGAAGAGATGTAGCACAATCAACAGGATAGTTACCTTCAAGTTTTGTTATAGTTAAGAAGTATAGGGCCTGGTTTCTGCTCACCTCTAACAGAGTCAGATGTTATGAAATGAAAGGTGCCCACATGCTCTTTTTCTGTATAGAAGCTTCAGCCAAAAAAAAAAGACACAAACTGCATTCTTACTGAGTTGGACATTTTGAATGAGAATAAACAATTTAAAAAAGGCAACAAACTCTTTTGCCTTAGGGCTACGCTGGTTTTCAGGGCAAAAGATACTCATGTACAGTGCATACAGCAATGCAACATAGCTCCTGCACTCCGAAAAGTCTTGGTCCAGAACTGTGATGGCAATAATTATCAGCTCCAGGGGGTAGTATTTCACCTTAGCAAAGTCAACAGAAATAGACTTTCTGCAATGCTATTTATTTGCAACAGAAGCAACTTTTATTTGCTCTATTACTTTGGATCAAACTGGCTCTGTTTACAGCTAAATGCTGGCTTTTTCCCTCTGGCTAATGATTTTTTCCTCTTCTACATTAAAATTGAAACTCTGATATTTATTACCAGCTGGGCTGTGACTGACATATCTCTGAAAGAAAAATTCTTTCTTCATTTACGTCTAGAGTCCCAGTGGAATTTTGCTTTATAATATAAACCAGGAGCATTATGTCCTGAAGATATCTGTCCATTTTACTCCTACTGAAGTCAGCTGGAGGTGTGAGTGTTCAGAGGCTTTAGCAAATCAAGCAGCTCTGTCAATGATGGTGAGTCAGAAGTGAGCCCATACCACAAACCTACATCTGTGTCAGCTCCTCACTTTTAACAGCAGCATGTAGAACACACTTATTTTTTTGTCACTGAATTCAAATGTGACTGAATACAGAGCTAAATAAGAAGGTGCATTTTTACATAATTCCATTTCAAAATTAAATAAAGGTCAAAATCTCTTTGACTTACACTGCATGAAATTAATTCAAAGTATATCATTTAGGACAGAATTCCCCCCCTAAGCTGCTGTAAGACTACAATTACAGTGTTTTTTTCAGAAACAAAAGGATAGAACATCCTTCACACACACCTCATAAAACTTTCAAATTGACTGTTAATGCAATTAATGCCTGATATTAATGGGGTCTCACTGGGCATCAATCGGTCAGCTGGTGCTGAATAATTATGTTCTGCATCATTTTCTTTGTTTATTCTTTTGTTGCTGTCATTGTTGGATTCCTCTCCTCTCTCCTCTCCTCTCCCCTTTGTTTTTCCATTTATTTTTTCCTTTATTAAATTGTGTAGCTCAGACCAAGAGTTCTTGCACTTTACAGTTATTTCTCCTGTCCCACTGTGGGGGGTTGTGTGGTGTTTAGCTGCCTACTGGGTTAAACCACAACACTGTCATAATAAATGAGCTAACTTTAGGCAGGATTAAAAACTACATATACAACTGGTGACCTTTCATGAACTGCTCTGAATTAGAGTTTCATGAATATGATTGATAAGGCGCTATATTGTAATCATTTTGAAGAGGTTTGCTGATCAACAAGTATCAGATATAAAATTCAAGATTTCCATATTTGAACCGATTGGTTTCAGCCAGAAAGAATCATTCCACAACCTGCTGGTTACTGTCACGTAGAAGACTGGTACGTTCCTCAGTTCCTGAGAACTCTCTCTGCTCCCAGCACACTCAGAACACACACAGTGGTGGCTTGAATCCAGGCTCTGAATGATGTAGAGCAGAAGGAACAATTAAATTCCTCTAAAACCATTAATGCCACATTTTCATTGTTAGTTTGCAGAACTATACCCCTATGACCAATAATTCCAACTGCTGTGAACATATAACAGTAATATAGTGAGAATGGTTCAAAATTCATTTATTGGCTACTTCAATTAGTCAGTGCAATACTAGAATTAACAGATGTTTCACACTGTAATGCAGCACTGCAGTACAACAGCTTGACACAGCGAAACTGATTCTATCTTTGCAACCTTTTCTGTGTAGCACCAGACTGCATGCAGAATACAAGACCAAACATAGATAGGAATCTTTAGAGTTAGCAGCTGGATATGACAAAAAATATTAGCAAACTCTTGCTCACAGGAAGTAATCATATTGGAAAAAAAAATATAATATAAAGTTTTAGATAGTTTGCCAGATACACTGCACAAGTTGGTAAACACTGAAGAATTTTTAAGCTTAAGAGGACAGGAGTCAGAGGAAAGAGGAGACCTATTATGACATTTATACCATATTTTACAGCAGTACATCATCACAGTGATGTCTTAACCAAAAAACAAGGTATTTTTCAATGTCTGCTTTTGTATATAAATTCATCAATTCCAAGGTCAGGAGCAACCTTTACAAACATGAAATCTGACCTCCATTTGAACTCAGGTTGTTGGGAGCTCTGGATATGGTCTGACCTGGAGTGTTTGTTCAATAATCCCATATGTGGAGAACTCAGTATTAAGCTTTGTAATTTTTCCTGCTTGTAGAACATCCATAGTACTCTTTTAATCTGAGTTTGTCAAATTTTGACATTTTGCACTCTGATCTAGCCAATAATTTTATATTAGTTTCAATTTTTTTGCTCTATATGTGTCTTTAGATTGGAAACATTATCTATTAACCTTGATAAACAATTAATTACTTGATAAATTTAAGTAGAATTTAAACTAAATCCAGCTGCTAGAGTTACTCACTTGGAGGGTTTACTTCCTGATACTTTAAGTATTATCATTCAACCTCTATAAACTATACACACATCTATAGCACCATATGTGAACTTGGTATTCCAAAGCAGTAATATCAGAAGGTGATATAACTTCCTTATTTGTACAAAAACACTCCTACCAGTAAGATCAAGGTTTGTGCTCACCTGAGCTTTACAGTCAAGGCTCCTCTGAATAGAAGAGATTTACTCCTTCGTTGGAAATAACATCCTTTTATTGTATGTCTATGGCTTTCTGCCTGATTGTATGTAAATTCAGATCTTTATCTGCACCTAACTTGCCAAACAGTCTTGATCACTTTCCATCAAAGACTTCCTTTTATTACTACTCTCACAACAATTTTAACCTGCAGACTTTATCAGCATCATTGTATATTTTCTTCCAAGCATTGAAAAAAACATTAAGAGAGTCAAATACCGATTCTCATGGAGCTCATAGAAAAAAATCTGAAGAAATGATGATTCTTCCATTATAGTAATATTTTAGGACCTTTCGGTTGGCCAGGTTTTTTAATCAGTACAGTATGTACCCTGTTGATTCTATTTCTTAATCAGCATGTCACACACTACCAAATAAAATGCCCTACAGATGCCTAAGTTCACTCCAGTCAATTTTATCACCATTATTAAAAAAAAAAAAAAGAGGATTGCCATATCATCTGTTTCATTTTTCTGCCTGAGAAAATTAAATTATTAGGCTGACAAATCTATATTTGCACTTTTTTTTGTTGTTTTTATATTGGTACTGAATTAGATCTCCTATGACTTTTAGAATTCCCAAAGTATTTCAAGTATTTCAGTCAATGCTGAAAATCAGCCTTTTAGAGGTCAATGAGTCCAGCAGCCAGCTTTGTTAATAGGTTTGGATTCAAATTAACTGGATTTCCTTATTTTTACATATTTATGATTGTTTAGTTTTTATTTAACATCTATCTACAGTTTCTGAACTGAAAGATTTTTATCCTTATACCACAATACATTCAAGGCTGCCAACAAAATGCAGTGCTGCTAGGTCTGTGTAGTAGGAGTGACCACTTCTTATCACAAGATAACCTTTCTCCTACTTATCAGCGTGCTCTTATATACCCATATAATCTGACCTTTTCCTACAGCAACAGCAATGGCAGATTATTTAATAAATATTCTGCTTATATTATGTTATTATTAAGTTTCCTATTTCCATCTAGCTTTAGATTAGTACTAGATGAGAAATCTCATCATAATCTATGCGAAAACATCTTTCTTCTTGTATTTACATTTCCTAGCCTCCTTTTGTCCTTTTGCTTCTTCCATTACCCTTCTGTATCTCATAGGATGAATTTCACAAAATATGGCTTGAGCTGACCAAGTTCATTTATTTTAAAACCACCTTTGCACAATAGTGATGATTGAAGCATGCTTCCTGTTCAGTTTAGTTTTATATAAATCTCATCAGAAAATACCATGTAATCTGAGATAAATTTAGTTGTTCTCACCAAAACAACCATATAATACCTGATCTACACCTATATTAACTGAGGGTACCACTTTTGCTTAAGCCATCTGTATGGGAACTGTTGAGTCATGGCTTGAACCACTGATTGAGCACCTGGGAAAATGACCCAGTCAGCCCTGGGAGCACAGGTGAAGGCAATTCACCTGCATGACTGGAAGGGGATAGAGCCTGACTGCACCTCTCTTAGACTTCACTTAAGGGCTGACAACCCCCAGGGGAAGGATCTCTTTCTGGAGATTTCTTCTTGGTGAAGCTTTCCCCTGTAAACCTCAAATCCTCTGATATGGATGAGCAATCTTTTTCCTTTCCTTTATAGTGCCTCTTTATTGTGCCAGTCCTTCTGTCATCTCACCTTTGTTGCAATGCCTTTCTGATTGTTTCTATGCATCCAATTACTAAACCATCGATTTACATAATATCAGGAAGCATGTGTATTTATACAATGCTTAAAAGAATCCTAACTTTTAAATGTTAACATTTGCAATTAAAAGCTCCAACTTTGACTTCCAATTATCATATTATGCAGAAATCAAAGATACTACAAAGTAAAAATCCAGCAAAATACATTAAATTGTTCTGATAAAAATGATTTTATAATCTGAATACAACATTCAGAATGTTGTGGCTGTTTATTTCATCTCAAATATACATCTATACAGTCATACAAACAGAATCAATTGTGTATTTGCTGAGAAGATTTAGTCTTAAATATGGACCTTACAACAGACTTTTAGACATTAATTCTCATGACTTGTTGCTGAAAATTGCAGGACTCTGTAGGAATGGAAGGATTTATTAAAAGAGAATATCTTGCAGAATTATCATTTGTAATCTTAAACTTCATTAACAGTACATCCTCACTGTAGTCATCTTCATATTCTCTTTGTAAAATGTATGGTTCTTTACATAATTATTTGCCAGTTCTGCTTGTTGAAGACCTTGAGACTTCTAGGAGAAGTTTCATCAAACACAGAGCTTTAAAACCTCATGATTATTTAGCAAGATAATATAACCTGTCCAATGTTAATATTTATTTTGCACAGTTTGAAAGTCTTTTTGTATCCTTCTACTCTCTGAATACCCACTGTGAACTACATAGGAAACTAGAGTTTGTCTACACTGCAATCTGGCTATCAGCTGGACCTGTATTCATTTTCTGCAAAGTACAATTTTTGGTCCATAAATCAAACAAAAGATGGGAAATCTTGAAGGTAAGGGTGGTGAGAAAGCAGAATAGCAAGAACAGCAGTATGCTGTTGCTCTAATTCTCTAACTTGTCTTATCCATCTGTACAATCAAGGAAAAAATAATATAATTGAAAAGTACAGTCAAATA
>JAPSGF010000079.1:3136921-3148620 GCA_035772895.1 Perdix hodgsoniae | reverse complement strand
TGTACAATCAAGGAAAAAATAATATAATTGAAAAGTACAGTCAAATAGATGTATAATCAAAAATAAACCAATAAAGAGTTAGGCACAAGGGGAACAAAGACAAAGAGAAAATAGGTGGAACGCTTACCCATGCAGAGGGCTCGCAGTAAAGGTCTCCAAAGGAGTGGATCTCTCAGAAGAGATCCTTCCTCCCTGGCAGTCAGCACTTAAACGAGTCTGGAGAGGTGGAGCCTGGCTCCACCCCTTCCTGCAGCACAGGTGAACTGCTTTCACCTGTGCTCCCAGGGCTGACATACTGCTTGCCTCAGATAACTAATCAAAGGTTCAGGCTGTGATTCAGCAGCTCCCATACACCATCAGGAGAAGCAACCTTATTTTTGCTGTAGCTCAAGCACACAATACCTCTCTATGCATATCTGTATTACTGTTTGTGGTCTTTGATTTATAATAAGAAATACTGTTTATTTCTTGAGTTGCCTGCAAAGAGATATAGCAGAGCACAGCTGAATGGAAAAAAATGGAAAAAATGGAAAAAAATACTAAAGGGTTCCCCCTTCAACTGACAAAACAGCCATAGCTCTGTATTAGGCTCATGTGAGCCTAACCCTGCAGTAGAGATCAGCGTAACTCTGACTAACTTAAGAAAGGCAGTGCTATCAGCTGTAATCTTAAAACTTCTGAGCTAGTATTATTCATTTCTTGTTTATTTCTTGTTATAAATAGGAGTAGTATTTTTTTAATTTGATATATTCTCACACCAAATATTCTGTCATGGCCAAAATATTGTGAAATTGATTTTATTAGATATTGGTTTTTAGAACAGTGTTTTAATAAAAGAAACTGCAACATATTTGAAATTTCTATATTGCGTTCTCCTAGTTATTACAAAGGACAAGAGAAAATTTTACATTTGATATGCCAATGAATTACAAAATTCTCTTCCACACCCTCTATTTAAAATATATGATACATAAGCATTATGTTACACCTATATATGATTATTTATTGATTTATATTGTCATTGAAAAACTTCTTAAACCTAACAGGAAGTAGAAGAAAAAAACTGCTGAGAGTACAATGATTTATTTCAGATTAGAGAGAGAATTGATACTGGCAGTTAACTTCAAAAATATTACTCTTAGCTAGATGGCTTTCTTGCTTGTTTTCTTTCTACTTGAGATGTAGATAAACACACTAAATCATGTGGAGTTTGGCTGCAGTCTGTTAGTGTGAAACTTTTGTAAGTGCCTTTATTTGTTGTAACTCAGTGGAAAACTTGCATATTCCAAACACATTATTTTGGTAGTTTTTTTACCCCCCAAAATTTTTCACTATGTAATTCCAAAAATAAATCTCTTACTAATGTCTTCAAAAAAGTTCTCTCTTCCCATACAATATATTTGCCATCTTGAAAGAAGTGCTAAACAAAACAAGGGAACAGAATGCCACTACTTCTGGAGATGAAAATGAGTTGGGTTAAAATTCCAAGTTGTATGGAAATATCCTCAGTGAACAATGGTCTATCTGTCTTCTCTAAAGTAATTGGTTTTGACTCAGTAGGCTTACCTGTACCTGAATGTTTCACAGCAGATGGAAAAAGTCCTTCACAAAAGGTTACTTACAGATGTATTCCCAGTGCAGCAGATTTTCTTCTGGTATACATTTTAAATTATTTTTTTTTCTGAGAGTCGCTATTTTAAGGAGATAAATTCTGGGTCAGGCATGAGTTATTTGAACATGAATTATCTTGTGACTCCTGCCACCTTCTGTAGGCACTCATTCTGATCCCTTTATTCGTTATGAATATCATCTTGTCACGTAGTAGTCAGTTTTAGTTCTGAACTGTCAAATATGACCCTATTTACTTGTCATCCTTGTACCTCACCAAGAATACTATTAATGACTAGCACCATGCCTCTCCCTCATTATCTGAGATCCTGTAGTGTCTGATGGACAAATTAAATAGAAGAGCAGGTGATAAAGTTTCTTCAAATTATTCCCCAAGACCCACAAATCCCGTGTTAGTTGATCACTTTATTTTAATTACTGTTTTTAAATTGAAAGGTAGAAATGTGAAATTTTGTTACTGGGAATGTTTTGAAGGAAGTTTCTGGAGAAGTAAGAGGATGATATATCCCTTCATCCACTTCAGAACTGAAAACCAAAACAATGAACTTCTAAGAACACAGTGGAAGTAAACGACAGTTTCTCATTTTGTGTCCTTTCATTCTTCCATCTGCCTCCAACATCCTACATTTTATGAGCCAGTAAGTACCTTACAATTCTCCCAGCTAATTTATACACTATCTAACTCCATTGATCTAGAATCTTGTCCTTGCAAAATCTGTTTCAGGATGAAAATAAGGGGGGGAAAAAAAAACACAGAAACAATAACAATAAAAAAAAGCAAAATCTAACCTCTATGAATAGTGAATTAAAATAAGATCATGTTATGTTTAGTAACCTATTTCTTTCTGCATTCTTAAAATTATATTTCTTACTCAACACTTAAAGTTTTATCTCTGAATTTTGTCTGGGAGCATGGACAGGCACATTTGTAGTGGAGTTTTACTATTATGGTGTCTTTTTCATTACTTTTCACCTTTGAGGACAGGCATTTTTCACACTTCAAAAACATCTTAGAAGATATGGGTCATAGACCTACAGACACAGCAAAAGGAGTGAAAGGAAGAATGAAGATAAAAATCTATTTCACAGTCCCATTAATTTATCTTTATGATCTTTTTAAAAGAAGATCTTCTATTATATAGTACTCCCTTCATAAAATCAATTTAAAAGGACAAGTTCTACATACAGCCAAAATCCTTGAACAGGGCATGGGGTATTAAATTCTGTCTCAGGCCACAGGATATGGGGATGGCTGCCCCTAGATTAGGGATATCACCCAGCACCTTAGCTGGGCACCTGAGCTCCAGACATAAAATTTAGGTAGTGCCCAGATGCAACTACAGTACCCAGCTGGTGTAACCACAGGGATGATGCCAGCCACCATCAGCCCTTCTTGCTTTTTGGAGCCTTGTTCTGGGACCTCCCTGAATCTCCAAAGTGACAAAGCTGGATGAGTTCTTTTTCTTCCCTCCTGCAGATAAGGAGGAGAGAACAATATTTCTCACGTTACAGAGCTCTTCTGGGTCTGGGAGAGTGACTTCTCTGAAGAAAATTGAATGTTTTCTGAATTGAATATACACCCTTCCAAAGATTTGAGCAATTGCAGAGGAGTGCTGGCTTCCAGGCTGAATTTCTCCCTACTTCATTGTTTACGTACAAAGAGCTGGTGGAAGAGGTTCATCACATTAGAGTGTGGTGTTAAACCCAGGGCATAAGAATACTGAGCATGCTGACTACCACCAGCTCTGGACAGGTTACTGTCTACTAATTACATTTTTTTTTTTTAATTGAAAGTGCTGTAATAAAATAAAAGGATTAAGATCTGTGCATTACACACACTCAAATGTCTGATTCTTTTGATTGAAAAGGGGGCTGGCACGTCCATTCCTTCTGCTGCTCATGTTTGTTATATCATTTAAATGGGATAATCATGCTGTGCAGATGTTGCCAAAAGAGCCTCCTCTCCTGAAAAACATGGGAAGTGAGCACTTCTGTAGGTAACAGGGATCTTCCCTATGGGAAACAGATAACTAATCCAGTGCTGTCAAAATGAAGTATTTTTAACATTATCAAAAACTCAGTTCTGACACTGGGCAGGCGTCAGTTCCATTCTTCAGGGGTAGCAGCTTATTTGGGTATTTGGGAATCATACTTTTCCATTAAGATAAGTTATGAATTGATTAAGTTTGGTCATCTGGTATTTCTGGATCCCTAGCTCACCTCAAACAAGCTGTCAATGCATTACAGTCTCCATAACATACTGATGTTGCCAACAGACTTCCATATTTCTTTGCCAGTCTGTTAACTCTGTATAGAGATTTAAGATGGTTTTGATGTGAAAAAGCATCCTTATTTTTCTGGCAAGAGGGTGGAAGTTATAACATGAACAATCAGTATGATGAAAAATGATTTTAAAAAGTTAAATATCTAAAAACACAGTTTGGGAAGTTGCAGTACTGAATCTTGCCAAACTTCATTCCTAACACCAGAGGGAGCTGTGCAAAGGCATAAATTCTAAAAAATTCATAAATTCTGAGATGCTCAGATTGTACATGCAGAACTGGACTTAGTAGCTAATACTAGTGTCTGAAATGCTTACAGATATTGCCATAAGATAAGCCTCTGTTGCCTCCTTTTTGATGGAGAGCTAAAAAGATAGCTCAGCAGTGAATGCCCCAGTTTCTTTTCTAACCTCACAAAGAGAGTTTAATAAATTCAACATAACTTTTTTAATATGACATCCTTAAAAAAAAAAAAAAAGAAAATAAAAAAAAAGGCTTTCATACATCTATTTCTTGGCTATCACTGGTAGTTTGTTTATAACATGTGTTCCATATTCTTATTTCTTGCCACGTTCATCACTTTTACTTTTGTTTTGTCTGCTATTCAAAACTTTAAATTATAAAGATCTTATGGGCTTAATGTTGTTTTGCCTATCAACAAAGAGCTGAGAACCTCCGCGGTAAATAAGGAAGGGGGATTTTGGATGGGGATTGATTATTTATTTATTTGTTTGTTTATTTATTTATTTATTTATCCCCATAGTTCCAAAGGCAATATTAAAAACTTCCTAATCAGTATCATGGATGAAAGCATATATAATTGCAAATCACTTAAAACAATAATATTAGGGAAATTCTTGTCTGTACTTCAGCAATTGTCTTAAGTTTTGCTGTCATTCTTAAAGAAAAGCAAAATATCCACTGATCTATCAAGACTTCTCAATCAGAATTTATAATTACTTCTTTAAGGGTTTCTCACTGGTATAAATTCTGTTGCTGAATATTTCTGCCAGCAGATAGATAACAAGAATTTTTTCCCAGACATCTAAGAACCAACTGCAAAATACGTAGAGCCTCCCCATGCATGCTAAGCATGTTTAGTGCATGCCATTGATCCACTAGCTGGATGTCAGCCTTCAAATCCAAGACATATTTAATATCTGGCGCTTTTTTTGTGAATTTGTACTCATAACTGTTTATTTTTTATTTTTATTTTCCATTAGACCTTTCATTGTTTACTGCAGTAAAATGACTTTTTCAGCTTCACTTGTGATTACCATGCTGCAGTAACTTCTCTAATGCATTTCCCTTTGTTTTATTGTCTGACATTTGCCAACATCACCCTTCATTTGCCACCCAGGAGTCCAATTAATCTTAAGAAGTCCAGTCTTGTCTTCATTCATCTGTAGCTTTTAATTTCTATGCAGTTTGTTAATTTCTGTATGAAACACCACATCCTTGATTTTAAAAGAAGTATGCAGTTACGATTACTGATGTGCACACCGAGTTTCTGAATATGAAAATGATCATCACCTATTTGCATGTGCAATTACCCATTCTGCATATATCTTCTGCAGGCGAAGGCTTCATGGTGTACAGCGGTAATTTCACATGTAAATTAGACATGTGACGGCACTTGCATGTTTCACATGCAATTACTCACCTAAGACATCTGAATATCAACATAATGATGTAGCACTATGAAATCTCGTCTCATATTATTATTGCATTTCACAGTTATGCAATGTAGCTTCTGCCATGTAAGTTAATAATTCAAGAATTTGTAGCAAATTTGTAGATGCATTAGCACCTCTGGAGAATTAGTAGCTGGTAAATGGAAGGCTTTGATGCAAAGTCTGACCTTCATAAATGCAGTTGAGATCACCCATGTGAAAGATGCAAGAACATGGGCTCATTTTGAGAGGACTGAACCTTAATCTTTTGCTTGGCTGTAGAAGATCTGAAGTTTTTATGTTAAATACACTGCAAAAGCTGCTGATGTGTTTGAGCTATGCTTAAACATACGAATACAAAGTTATGAGTTCTTCACTGTTTAAGATGTTTATATGGCAATTTTATGTCTCACGCAAAGATCACTGATGTGGATGTTAAAACCCAGAACTGAGTCAGGTGAAATAACAGTTTTCATTCAGAAATGTCTGCATCAGGACGTGCAAAAGCAGCAAGTATGATGAGAAAGGATTAACAAGGATGCCTTTGTACTTGACTGAAAGAATTTCTTCCACTGGAAGAGGTTCTCCTAGGTGGAGTCTGTACGTAAGTTATCTTCTTTCTTTAGTATCTGGGGCTGATACGATTAAGATTCAGAATTTGGGTTATGCTTGGCTCCTTTTACATAGTAGTCAAAATAATCAAATTGAATTGTTATCCCACTGATGAGTGTCCTGTTTTACTCATAAGTCTGTTGTAGAATATTTCATATCAAGCACTGTATTTCAGTCAAATTATAATATGCATTTCAGCTTCTCTTTTCCATACTAAGTCACTGGCTTTCCAGAACTTCAAGACTCTTCTTTTGTTGCAGGCTAGTAGGGTACATATTTTTGCTGACATCAAATTTATCTTTCTTTGAATATTTTAAGCTTTCTGTGTGGAAATGGCAACCTCTGGCTCCATTACAGTGCATTTATAAATGTATTGTGAAGATAACCATGTTCATTCACTAGCATTTTCATTCTATTGCTATAAAGGTTGATTATATTTTATGTAAGATGCAAAGGAACATATATTTTTAGAAGACAAGTTGTGCAAAATGCACCTGACATTAATGCCATTGCTCTGATCAAACTACCCAGAAAGATACATCTCATTGCAAGTCTAGCAGTGCAAGAGATTGTGCCAGGGCACCATAAACAAATTCTCTCTATAAATCAGTTATTAAAATAGTCCCTAGCAAAGTTTTGACTCAAACCATCTATTACCAAACAGACATAACTCAGGGAAAGCAGACTCTGTGGATCATTTGCTGTGTTTCAGCACTGTGTGTGCTGGCCACCCTGTGCCAGATAGTCTCTACCCATCAACCTTTGCCATATTTTCTGTACTAGCACAGACACAGCCTGAGCAACTGAGTCTTCTGCAAATTGCATTATGATTTAAGTTATTGAGAAGTATTGTTGTTACAACAGCAGTAGTTTAAGGGTATGAGAGAGACAAGGTTTTTTGGGAGAGGGAATATTTTCTATCAAATTCATTCAGTTAGTGAAGAAAGGAATGCATTTAATGCTCAAAATAGGCATTTTTGAAAATAATGTTGACTGACTGGGAACAGAAGGGGAAAAAAAACAATGTTTAAGAAAAAATACAGGAAAAAGAATATGAACTCAAGATTTTCTATTGGTAGTCTGTCCTTGTCTATTCTGTCCTCTTACATTGTACTCATTGTTGTGATATATGAGAGCCTGTTTTCAGTTTGTCAGAAAACATGACTACAAAATAAAGGCATGGAACTAAATCAGTCTGGCTCACTAAGTCCAGTCATCATTTTGTCAGGTAATCCCTTTTTAAAATGTATCCTTCTTAAAACTGATTGTGATTCTCTCTTCCCCTTTTCTCATGATAAAAGGATTTTTCAGAAACATAGAGCCCTTAAGCTTTGATATTTCTTTCTAAATTCTATTGCAAATTGATTGATCAACCATTTTTGACTCATTTTTCTTCTGCTAGAATAACTCAAAATGCTGCTACCTTCACTAAGTGGGTGGCTGACCTTCTTATGTACTTGTAGAAAGAAATCTAGTAGAGTTTTGCTCAACTGATTATACAGATTTTTATAATTATCCATATTGTACCTGATTATCTGACAACTGTGTTGTTCTAAATTATCTTATACATGGGGACAAGAACTGTGTGTGCATTGTCAGAGGGAGTTTTACAGTTTCTATTGGTGTTTGACCTGTCTTTCACAGAAGTACCTGACCTGCATCTTCCAGTTTCAGTTACCTTTTTTTTTCTTTTATGACCACATCACATTAGTGACTCACAGTCATCCTGTGATTACTAATACACTCAATGCATTTTACATCTGTCATGTGCTGTTTGTTCATTCTCTGTGTCTTTTCCCAGGAGGAGAAAGATGTCCTGAGATGTGACAAGCTTTACTCGCACTCTCCCTGTTTTGTTTCACTCTTTGTTCTGTGGCACATGTTGCTGAATACTTCTGTGATTTCTGTTTTAGTTTTTCTATTTGGATGGAAAGATGATGCCATCTGTGATTGTTGATATCTCCTGGAGAGCTAATTCTTAGTCTAGGATAATTCTGTCCACACGGAACTGTTTTTTTCCTGGTGTGAAGTATTCAGGAACTGCAGAGGATGACGGTGGTTTTATCCTAATACCCACCCTGTAGTGGATCTGTAGATATTTTGTCACAAAAGGAGGAATTTGACACAAAATTCTTGAAGGTATGCAGAGATCTAGCATCAAAGATGTACTGTGTAGCCCACACAACAGCTATATGCTGCTCTCACAAACCTACATTAATAGGAAAGTAATCTGCAGTTTTTATACCTCCTCTGTTTAGCACTTAATACTTCTAGCCTTGTACATCCATATACCTGTAATGACATGATACAGACAAGAGGAGAAAAATGCATAAATATTGTCAGTTATATCATTCTGAAACAAAAAAACTTCATGGTCTTTCTGAGAGCTGGCATAGTCATACTTAAACAGGAAGCAAACTGATTTCAACAGGAGTGAGGGTTATGGAAAGAGAATCCCTTTATCAGCAGAAGGATAGCCTTTCCTGTGCTAGCATTAGAAGGGTCAAGTGCCCGTCTTTTTCAAAGAACGTGAAAGTCAAATTTTGAGATGAATATGGATTCTGTGGAAAAAAACAAAGCTTTGTTTCTGTTAAAGAGGGTAGATAAGCACAGAATTCTCAATGTATTTTTAAATGAAGATTTTATGTCATTTCTTCTCAGAAAGAAAAATCTCACTCAGAAATTCAAAACAAATTGAAAATATGCAAAACAGTAAAAAATACAATCATATGCAACTATGAGATTATTTTAAAACTAATGAAAAAAAAAATAGCATGTAAAATACCTTGATGGATTTCATTTTAAATATTGGGTGAATTATGCAGCCTGTTTTCTTATTTTGTTAATGAAGCATCAGAACCTAAAATATATTTAATGTTTCATGAATATTCAATGAAATGTTAAATCTTTGCAGTGAGGTTTGGCAGTCTGAACTTTCCTGAAAACTCACCAGAGGAGAAGATTTAAAAATAATTTGAATCCTCTGAGAAGCCAAAGCTAGGTGTTCAGACAAGGACTTCTGGTGGCTTTAGTTTTTTTTGATCAGGCAATGCAGAAGAGATCATGAAAGAGGTCATGGCCTCACTCAAATAATATCTTGACCATATAACAGAGACGTTCAAGGGTTACCTAATCAGGATGACTGGCTTTTAGAACTGAACTGGACTAATTATTATTATAAAACACAATCACTTGTTTTGTAACTGATACTCAAAACAGAGCCTTCCATGTTCTCTCTGAGTTTGAAAATATCTTTAACTGTGTTATTAAATGACAGTTTATCTATAAAAGTTTGCTTGCAAGCAGAATTAGAGACTAACTGTAGAATGTAAAATGTAAGCTGTTTTGCCAGAAAACAAATAAAAATGAACACACAGAACAATGTCCTAAATCATTTTAAGCTTGAGCTCTTTCTTTACTCAGTAATATAATCAAGCCATGGAGAGGACAAAGGAGCCTCTTCTTGCCTTCACCTCCATGTCAGTTTAGCATCAGCTCCCCCCCACAGTTACTTCTAAGAGTGACCAGAAAATGATATAGCCTCACCCTCTCTCTTTAGTAAAACTGCAGTAAAATCCTGTTGATGTTGGGTATTATTAAGTCATAGAGATTACACTTCAAACTTCTGCTGGTAGCAATAACCAGACACAGTCCTGCTGATGAGAACCCCCTGCGCTCTATCAGACAGTTCTCAATCCGTCTCACTGTCCACTCATCTATCCCCCACTTTCTGAGTTTCGTAACAAGGATTTTGTGGGTGACAGCGTCAAACGCCTTGCTGAAGTCAAGGCATATACAACATTCACTGCTCTCTCCATATCTACCAGCCAGTGATGACATCATAGTAGGTTACCAGGTTGGTTAAGTAAGATTTCCCCTTGTGACAACTCCTGATAGTGTTCTGCTCTTCCAAAAAAATCCAAGAATTATGTGTAAGCCCCAGTCTGTGAAAATGTGCACTTGTATTTAACTTCCTTTGTTCAAAAAGAAAATGGACTTGCAACACAAGGAAAGCTTGTGTTGCTTGTGTCCCACTCTGTTGCAAGAAAAATTTATGTTTCCAGGGTTGTATTAAAAGTATAGAAACTGCAGGCTGGGGTGAATACCAAGCATATCCAAGGGATTAATCCAAAACCTGCTGCATATCACAGTTCAAGACTGAACCTGATCTTTGATAGCCCACTTATGTTTGTACTGCTAAAGCAGGTCAGCTTTCATGGTAAATAGCAAACAAGCAAATGTGACTGGCATTCACCAAAAGTTGTTACTAACATTCAGAATACAGAGTCATCAGTGATTATTTAAACACCAGAATTTTAACTGTTTATATTCTAGATATTTTGTGCTGTGGTAGCACTCGGGCTCTCAGTCAGTGATTAGGGCATCCGCGTGCAAGCAATTCTGCAACTTATAATCAAAGGATGTTCTTGGATATATGGAGAAAATGTACACAGCAAGCTGACTGGTAAACAGGATGAATGATGGTGGCACTGTATGTTTGCAGCTTTTTTAAATTATATCATACATCACCAGATTAGCATAATTTCTAATAGCAAAAAAGTATTATATAGTCCAAATCCTGGTAGAAGATGATGGAAGAAAATTAGTTCACTCTTGTATTCTCTTGCATTCAGGAAGAATTTCAATGTCAACAGTTTATCTGCTGGTTCGACCCCGTTCTGTGTCTAATGGGAAACCACAGGAGAGGGAGAAGGGGGGAAAAGTAGGGAGATGGACCTAAAAACAAAACAGCAGCAACAAGCTGAGGAGGAAAGTTAATTCACTGAATATATTGGCATGCAAGATAACACAATATTATGCAGTATAGTTGGAATTGAGGCTAATAAATAAAATGAGTGGTACTTCTGTCTGTGCACATTTTTGTAGCAATTGGTACCTATTGCTCTTCCACTCACAGCAATCCTACAACAGACAGATCATCTAACAGACCAGTCAAAACAGACAGCTGCTTAACATTGTCTCTAAAGCAGCTATTCCAAAGGCTATCGATGCCCCTTGGGAACCTTAAAATACCCCCTTCTGAGGTAATTGATACCAAGTGTACAAGGAGACCCTGGACCAGTCATAATAGGGTGCTTTTGGCAGTCTTTACCAGTGAGACTTATTTTGGCCCCCAGTCACATCAGAAAGATAAACTGATTTTGTCCCTTTGTGACTTGACTGTGAGTGCACTGAGAAACAGTACCCACCAGTGCCTTATATTTCACGGGTTTGATGTGCCAGGCCATTGAATCCACACAGTCCAATACACTCTATTATTCCTTTCCCCAAACTGGCAGAGGGCAGGCTCCTCTACTTGTTGCCTGCATTGTTCTTCTGTTGCAACTCGTGATAAGGACCCACAATAACTGCAGAAATTGCACTGGTGATTTATTTGTTTTTGAGATGGTGGAATTCAGGGGAAGGTCACGCACCAGGAACAATTCTGCACAAAGCAGTTTCAGTTTGAAGATTCACTTAATTACTCTTTAAAAAATATCTG
>JAPSGF010000079.1:2935110-3111921 GCA_035772895.1 Perdix hodgsoniae | reverse complement strand
GCCTCAGGGAGAGCAGAAGCTAGCTGCCGCCCACAGAGCATGCAGGGAGAAGAAGCGGTGTTGGTGTGTGCGCCTTGCTGACTACAGCCTGTCAGGCAGGGCATTGAGCCTCTGCCAATACACGAATGCCTGGCTATGAGACCAGGCAGGGCTTTGGGTTCTTTGGTAGTGGCTGGTTTTGTAAGTCACCCGTCCTGACAGTTAAACTTCTTTGAATTTAACCTGGCAAGAGGAGTCCTGGACAACAGAAAGGGCTTCTGATATGCACTGCATACAAGACTAACACTAGAGGAAGTGTAGGCCCACCTGTGAATTATGTGGATGTCGTGGTGACAGAAGTTAAAGCAAAGGCAGAGTTATTAAGTGCCTTCTTTGTGTCTGTCTGTAGTGCTGAAGGCTGTCCTGAAGAGGCCCATTCCCCTAAGGCCCCACAGGAGTTCAGGATACATGAGGGATTTACCTCAACTGTTGAGGACTGGTTTAAGGATCAATTAAGCTATCTGGACCTCCGTAAATCCATGGGACAGAACGGAAACTGGAGCATGATAGGGGATATGATAAATCCACTCAATGTCACGATCTTTCATCCAAGTATTTTCAAAAGAATTTTTGAAATCAGTCCCGTTATCTGACTCAGTTTTTTCTCGAGTTCTGTGTCACCATGGGACTTGTTTCTTGAGACCTAATATTGTGTTTTGGGCAGTAGCACAGGGTACAGGATATGTTTCAAGCTACCCAGTGATTACTTCCACCACCGTAAGCACATAAAGCTTACTATTGCGGGTTCGTGGCCAGGTGATAAAATCAGCCTTACCTCCCCCATATTTATACTTTTGCCATTGCTCTTCCCCCCATGGAGGTTTCATCCTCTTGGCTTGTTTAATTCAACACATTTCACAGTTATGTACTGCCTGTGCAATAGCGGTCATAGCTAAGTTCACCCCTCAGTCTCTAGCCCACTTATATGTTGTATCTCTTCCTTGATGGCTGAAGGTCTCATGGCCCATCAAGGAAGAAATAAATCACTCCTGTGTTTCCAATCCAATTCTATTTGAGCCACCTTAATTTTGGCTGCTCAATCTATCTGATAGTTATTTTGTTGTTCTTCGGTAGCCCGACTCTTGAGCACATAAGCATCTACATGACACACTTTTACAACCATACTCTTTATTTGGGCAGCAATATCTTTCCACAGTTCAGCAGCCCAAATAGGTTTACCCCTTTGTTGCCAGTTGTTTTATTCCCACAGCAGTAATTAACTACCCCCTTAAGGCAATTGCCACCATCCATGAGTCATTATAGTTTATAAAGCATTGACCACCTCTCTCATTCAGCAACATCTAAGACCTCTGCAAATTGGCTTGGTTCTCTTTTACCTTTGGTGGCCTCTGCAACTTGGGGTTCCACACAGCATATTTCCATCTGTGATGCTTCCTTACAGTACAACATGATCCACCAGTGAACAGGGCATATTTCTTTTAATTTTTTGGTAATTCATTGTGTGATAGGGCCCCTTTAGCACATGATACCTCTTCTCTTTGTGACATTTTGAAGCTACGAAAACTGACCAAGTAACTTGACACACCAATGAGATATGTCAAGCAAGTATTCCCTTTATTACAGTGATGTATGCATGGGGGTTGACTCCCACCGAACATGCACACTGAGAGAAGCAGTGACTACAAAGGCATAGCATATACATATTTATTACATTCCAAAGATATGGGCAGAATTTCCAAAAAATAACTAACATCTCTGGAGGTTGTAGGATGCATTCTCACAATAAATTTCCAACCTTTTAAGGGGAGGTAGTCCAAACTGATTCCCACTGATGTTACACTGAGCTGAGGCACCTGTCTTGCCATTTTCAGCAACAGGACATCTATTCTACTTTCTTATCTTCATATGACAACAAGCTCCATGGCCTCCTCCGCATTCTGTTCTTAAGCTAACATTTATGCAAGCCTCCATCCTTCAGTTTGT
Organism: Perdix hodgsoniae; assembly: GCA_035772895.1. Taxonomy (NCBI): domain Eukaryota; kingdom Metazoa; phylum Chordata; class Aves; order Galliformes; family Phasianidae; genus Perdix; species Perdix hodgsoniae. Next base: position 3,109,938 of record JAPSGF010000079.1, on the reverse strand, counting down.
GTCTGCTCAAGTCAGTTTTAAACTTTTTTCCTTCAGGCCAGTCCACAATCATCTCTAGGATTCCTGGGCGACTGAGGTTCACCATCCAAGATCACTGAGTAATCAATGCAATCTACTTACTCCAAGTAGCATCAGTGGAATGATGGGTTGAGGGAACCTCTTCTTTAACATCCAGTTCAGCACTGGATGTCAAGGTGCTAAAAGGAGCTGCGTTTCAGTACCAATTACTTCGGACACAGACCAAACGCCCTGATATGTGACTAAGATCTCATTTTCAGTTCGAGTGTAGCACTCTTCGGACCCTCTGTATGCTCAATTCTAGAATCCAAGGGGCGTGCCTCAGTTGTTCCTCTTGACAGTATTAAAAGTTGAATTTCTTGACAAATATGAAGCCCTTGCAGGAGCTGATATTAAAGGCAGTCAAGTGAAACCCTCAGTGCTTTCTCCCTGTGCACAGACAGGGCAAATGATCGTCTCTGCATTTCTTGAAATGATTTTAATTGAATTTTGAGCCAACTCGGGTCTCCTGAATTTAGACTCAGAAGATCCAGTGGAGGAGAAAATAGCAAGCAGCATTTGTAGACTGAATCAATTAGCATCAAAGAGCCTGATCCTGTAAAATGTTTCATGACTTTGATTTCCATTTAATTCACTATAAGCTGTGATTTTTCAGTGTAATTGGCCCTGTATGTATGAAGGACAATATTGCCTTTTAGTAAGAAATTTTCCCATTCTTGTTAGCACTAATACAATGCTAGAAAGTTATGCAATGCCATGATACTTAAAAGCTTTATTTTATTCACTACTGGGAAAGCCAAATCTTAGAAATTTATAGATTCAAGAACCATGGAAAAAAGAACATTTCAGATGTATAATATATTTTAGGAAGTATCTATTTGCCATCTTCTTTCTTCAGGTCAATCTACCAGTACAAATTGCTGTGTCACTAAGTTCAGCCAATTTAAATGCTGGTCATCAAGAAAAATGCAGGAACAATTGTCCTTGCCAACCTCAAAACTGTGATCAAGCAGGAAACATTAAACCTCTGCTTGTCCTGACTTGCTCCAAAATATTGTTCAGATTCTGAAATGCCTTATGTAACACTGAAGTATTCTCATGTAGGAACCTGTAAACATAAATATTTCATTTAGCATTCCAAGCGTAAAAATGCTATGATTTCCTCTGGTCAAGTAATGTTTATTTGAAAGTCTGAAGGTCAGTTATTAATGGACAGAGTATCAAAGAACTTACTTGGAAAACTGGGTGTGATTATATGCAGATTTCCTGGAATAATAGGAGCAAATATAGCAACTTAACCAAAACATAGAAAAAAACCTTCTTTTTTTCAGATATGTCATAAATCTTGCTGGGCACAAAAGATCACTGTAAAGAAAAAAAATGTCCTCTAATATGAGCAAAGCCACTCCTCCCTTAGTAACTGAGTTCAGATATGATATACAGTGAAACGAACAGTCTTTTCTAAGGACAATTGATGTACTGAAGTCAGCAACAGAATCAACAGGGTGGTATGACAATGGTATGCTTGTAAGGTGTTTGTATCCATCACACCTGAGATTTAATTTCTCTAGTTTCAAGATAAAAGGAATCTTGCTAACACTGAGAATGAAAATAGAGTAATCCCTATCTAGTGGCAGATCCTCAGCAGATATCTGCTATCATAGCACTCCAGCACTCACTGGGGCACATACTCAACTAGAAAATTCTTCTCGTTATTGCTTTCAGTCTTTCTAGTGTTTGGCGACCCTGCACCTGCAGGGGGATTGAATGAACATTGTGGCCTTTTCAACCCAGGCCATTCTATGATTCTATGATTCTTTTTCTGATGCTCTCCCTTAAACTGTATTTTAGTGTAAAGCAAGTACTAAAAGTAATAGAGGTGCACAAGAATGTGTGTAGCTGAGTCTTCAGTATTGCTAATATGATTATGTATGTCTCTAAGGCAGCTTGTTTTGTAATCTATGCAGTCTCTAAGGCAGCTTGTTTTGTAATCAATTACCCAATACACTGGACGTCACTTTGCTTTAGTGCTTCTCATCACAGCTGGAATACAATGACTAGGAATGGAGATATAAGATGTAGTTTTTGGTTATAGTTTTAGGATAGAGGTTAATTAATAGGACATCAATCTACAAGAAGGGCAGGAAGAAGGATCTGGAGAACTACAAGAATATCAATTTGATCTCTCTACAAGGATGGTTTATAGAGCAGGTCGCAGGTTATCATGTGATACACTTCAGGACACTTTTGGCCACTTTTCTCAGGTGACAAGGGAGGGGAAAGTCCCAAGTTTTGCCGGAAGAGATTTAGCTTGAGTACTTGGAGGGATTTCTTCCCAGAGGTAGTGGTGAAGCTTTGGAAGAGGCTGCCCGGGTCAATGATAGAATATCCATCCCTGGAGGTATTTAAGAGATGTGTGGACTTGGCACAAGTGGATGTGGTTTAGTAATGGGACTCAGTAGATCAGATTGATAGTAGAACTAGATGATCTTCAAGGCCTTTTCCATGATTCTATGCCTCTACAATTCTATGAAAATGCTTCTTTCCAAATTCATATGATACTTCTAACTCTTCAAACAGTATGAGCAGCTGCAGCTTTTTCTGGGTTCCTGCCATTTCTGTTGTATCCTCTTTTCTTTAAGTACTGGGAGATCTACTAAGAGAGATATGCTGAGGTTGGATGAACATTTAGAAAAACAAAATTATAAAAATACTTGAGAGTGTAAAGCAAACTATTAACATGGCAGTAATTACCCACCTGAACACATTATTGCCTATTCAATGATCTTTATCCTTTTGAAATTCATACTGGTTCATTATCACATCTCTGTTACCATAACAAAACAGTATCATAAGCAATATAATTTTAACATGAGTGTAATTCTGTGTCATGAGGAAAAGAAATCAAATTTGAAAAATATCCTTGTGCCATTTGTCAACTTTCTCTTTGTTCTTTGACAGTAGAGTCTCTATTTTTCTACTGCACCATAAATTAGCATTTCCACAGGATGCCATCTATGCAAAAATGATTTCTCCTTACGGTGTGGGATATTATAATAGTTAGTTACACTGTAGCATTCAGGGACTATTAGAAAAGACATATGTCCCTCTTATGTCTAATTCACTGTTCTACTCTTCAAAAGGTGCCAAAAACCTACTTCACATAGTGAAATTATATGAGCTATGCAGAGCTGAAACTGAGAAAAGAAATATAAGAAATGCAGAAATTTGGACAAAACAGAAAACCAAGTAAACCATAAAAAGGAAATTGTGCATTAGGTTTTCCACATAGTCTCAGCAAGCAGAATATGCCGCATTAAAAGCATCTTATGACAATGACATGTATCAAACAAAGCAAGAATAATGAATACAAACATCTCTAAAAAAGTAACATAGCATTTGGATCAGAAGATTACATAGTCTATTTTATCAAACATAAAGAATTAATCTGAAAGAAATTGGATGCCAACAAGCTTTCGGTCCAGAAGACAAACAAGCAAACAAACGAAAAACAACTACTATCATGAGCAGGATGGTACTGTATGAAATACTAGATAACTACTTAGTGTGAGTCAGCAAAAACAGACTAACAAAATAACTGTTTCCCCGAAGGTGACAGTGGACTTAATGGGGTGTTCTCTAATTCAACACACCATCTTTCTGCAATCTTCATAAAGATTGAAAGATTTTCATGCTGGAAGGCTGACTCCAGCTCAATCTTGATGTCAAGATATTAAGGGATTATAGAATTAAATAGGTGCCAACTGAAAAACATCAAGTATCAAAAAATGCTGTTTCCTCACTCTGGCAACAGAAGGAGGAGTCTTTTCTCATAAACATTGGGAAAGGAGGTTACCTAATATTATAGAAACTTGGCTAAATTCTCATTGCTCCAGAAGACACACTTCTTCTTTGGTTGCTTAACGGTGCTAAGAACTTGAGTTTTTTTCTTTAGTTAGTCTCTTTAAAATAGTTTTCTTAAAAAGCTTTGTGATTCAGAGTTATATTCACATTTTTTTATTTTCAAAATCGCAGGCAAAATATTTTTAACACTGACAAAGCCTGTTTAATATGGTTAGTGTGGGATATGTGGTGGAGTTCTGTGAAAGCATAGCATGATGGATGGATTCTACATAGCCTTCCCAGCCATCCTGATTTGTATGCAATGATTCTGTCTTCATTCTGAAACTCTTGCATTATGCCAGGGCTTATGATTGTTCTGAGACTCCTGATCCCTAGGAGAGGCATGCAGAAAAATATCTGAAACTGCTACAGTGAGGCAAAGCTGTAAAGGAACAGCTGGAGGGACCAGACTTCAACAACAAGACAAGGATAAGACAGTCCCATAGGCCTTAGGTGGATAATTGAATGACATCCTCTGTCCTCAGCATTCTCAAGATCCTACCATTCTTTCTTCCTTGTCTATCACTATGTCACTGAAGATAATAACTCTCTCTAATAATACAGAAGAGATGTGTACTTGACTATTACAGTGTTTTCTAAATAACTCTACTTTCAACATTAGTCGACTGCAGCCTTCAAATTACACTGGAAATGAAACATGTTAGTTGACATGTTCTGTTGAAAAGAAAGAAATCTAGTGGGGCTTTTTGTTTGATTATTAGTTTTTCAGGAGGCTTTTTTTGGGGTGGAAGTTGTTTTTGTTTGGTTTTGGAGTCTTTTTTCTCCATTTGACAGTGTTTGTTTCAGAAAGTGATCTGTATAGCTGCCCAATAAATGAAATTGTTTAAATTTTAAAAGCAATTATCAAATTACTGTTCTGCATTGTATGTATTAGTTCATTAATAATAGATTTCCATGTGATACTTCTTTATTGCTTTTTTGATGAAAGAAATTTAGCCAGTTGCTCTTCTAGTTGTGACTTGATTGTATTCCAGTTTTTACAATAGACTTTCATAAGGTGAAATTAAACACAATTTTCTCTCTTCAGTTTCACATGCCGTGAAAATGTGCATCTAACCGGTTCAGCAAGCCTGCTGCTTGTGCATTCAATCAAGAAGCTGAAAGCAGCACAGTAGAAAAATTATGATTTTGGGAAGCTATGTTTATTTGAATTGTATGCTTTAGAAAATAACCAGGCATATAGGCAAAGAATAATGGTTCAATCATAAAATAAGCCAGTAAAAATCCTCTCTTTTCAAGGTACTTTGTTTGGGAAAAAAAAAGGAAAAAAAAAAAAAAAGCAAAGCAAAACAAAAGACACTGTTAGCTTGTCTTCCAGATGAGTCTAAAATTTAGCTGTTTGGAAAAAAGCAAAGGCTAGCTTCAAAGAGATTGCAGATTTGCAGATAGTCGCATAGATACATGTATATTCTGATCAAAATTCTCTGGTAACAATATTGAAATTGCAAGGCAGATTATCTGAGAGGTTAAACAATGACATAAATAAGGTTTCTTGTAGAAGCCTGTGTATGTATTATTTAAAAGATTTTCCTGTAGGACCCTGCCTCATGAGCCTTCTCTTCACAGGATCAAGCAGGGATTCAGATAGGCAGCACAGTGCACTCAAACACTTAAAAGAAAAGATTAGCAAGTATCTGCAAAAGGTTGTTATCTTCTGTGTGGGTCACCATGCTGAGAGGGATAGAAAAATGCATTTGGTAGTATGGCAGCAATATCCAGCCGTGTGATCAAAGAGCTGCTCAGCCTCCAAAGGAGAGTGCTTTTGAGCTATTCTCGTCTTGTTTTTTAGCTTCTTCTTATTCCTCTCCCTTGGCTCTTCCGTTTTTTTTTGTTGGGTTTTTTTTTTTTTCCCATTCTCCTATTGCTTCTCCTTTCCCTTATAATTTTCTCACCTATCCCTTCCCATCTTCTCTGCATTCATTAAATTAAAATTGTTTTTTTCATTTCTTCCTGGCTACTTAGAGCCAGACTTCACACATGAAGTCAGTTACAGAAACAGGAATCACAGTGACGCCCAAAACGCATGAGCGATGGTGGACGCCGCAATCTGCTCCGAAACAGGCTGCAACGTGTCCATACATTCAGGACAGGGCTGTAACTCAGGAGGCAACTAGGATCAGGCTGAATCCAGAGCATATTCAGCAAACAGAAACTGTGCATTCAAACAATTCATGCATAATTAAATTCATAGTATTAAAAAATCTTATAGCTTGTTCAAATCGGGAGAAGTTTTTATAAGACTGACAAAAAAATAATATTCTTACTACCTCCGAAATCACCTTGTCAAATATCAGATTCTTGCTCCATAGCACAGAGACCTAATGAAATACATTTAATATGATATTTAATGGAAAAAATAGTATTAGTTTTGTCCTCTGAAAATATTGGAACTATTTTAGCTGAAAATCCTAAAAGGCTCTTTAGTAGAGGGCAGTGGTCATGTCCCTAAGCTGCCAGTGTTCAAGGAGCATCTGGACAATGCTCTCAGACATCTGGTCTGATTTTGGTGTTCCTATGCGGACCCAGGAGTTGGTCTCAATGATCCTTATGGGTCTCTTCTCAGCCAGGATACTCTGTGATTCTATGAAAACAAAACATATATAAACCAGCCTACCCATAAGGCAAACACAGATATTTAGTTTTACCATATTTTAAGCAGCCATGTGTAATAAGCCAGAAATTACTGAGAAACTTTAATCACCATCATGCTTATAACATTGTCAACAATGTTGCAGATGAAAGTGGTCCTTTTCTAACAAATCCAAAAATTACAGAAGCTCTATCTACAGTATATGTCTGTCCTGCAGATTATGCAAGACAGTGCCTACCCTGCACTCTCACCAGTAGAAAATATCATTCTATGTTACCTAAGCTGTTTTTAAATATTGATCGATTACAATCCTTCCTGCTGTTGATGGTAACGTGTCAATTAAACTCTGACATTTCCCAGTCTCTAGCTTGAAAAGTTATGGTTGGGCTTTGTATGCTCAAAATGAAAAAACACTGCAAATGGTAAAATATTGCCATATCTTTAAATTGTGTGCTATATTTCATGATAACACTCATTTTGCGATAAGCATCAAAAAGATGTTACGTTCTTCCCACAGAGTTGCCTCACTAAAAAGAAAGCTATGAGTATTACTCAAAAACATGAAAAATATGCATTGGTTCCTACAAGCAGCTGGGATATTCAAATAGAGGTCAGTAACATGTGTTATGGTTTTGATTAGCTATGGTCTCATAGCTCTGATCAATAAACTAATTGAGCTATGTTAAATTGGTCTTCTGGGCTTTTATTTCGATTAGAAACAATTCAGGCTTAAATTTGGAAGAAACGTGTTGAGGAAACAGGAAAGATGATGTCTCCTCTGAGTAGCCCAGATATAATAAACAGCTTCTCTCTCATCTCCCCTCACAGCTCATTCTAGAAGGATAAAGACAGTTTCTTTTCAGAGTTTCAACTGTCCTGATGTTCCTCAAGATCTTACACTGTGGCAGAACACCCCTCTTTCTACCCAGCAACAAACAGTTTTACATGCTGGTCTAGTCTTATTACTGTTAGTCAACTGCTTTTCCCTGTTCACTCTTTCATTGACTTCACAAAGTTTGTTTTCTCACAGTGTCACATATTTCACTTTCATTTAAGAGGCTTTAAAAAACCTCAGTCCTCTGTTGCTTTCACTGTGCGTTACTGTGTGTGTAAAATTTGAAGGTGAGGATCAATATTTCTTGTATTTTAATAGAAAGGACTGTGGGAGACAATCATGTACATAAAATATATGCATGAATTTTTTAAAATTATTATTTATTTATTTACTGTTGGCTTTCGGTAACACTGAGCTATACCAGAACTGCATTTAGAAGATTTTAGAGAACTTTCTGCTCTGGGACTGAGGGGACCTTATCCGTTCTGCTTCTTCACTGTTGACTTAACAGTGTCTTGAGAGGTTTATTTCAAAACAACTTTCAGCAGGCATGCACAGATTGTAAACTTTCAGTAACATTAGAAGTAAATGCAACAACTTTATATGTGCCTCTCAGGGAAGGAATTGCTATATGCCAAGTTGCACCTTCAGTTAGTTCAGCATCTGTCTAGGTCTTTTTTTCATCCCACATACAGATTCTGCTTACATTATCACTTCTCATAACTATGCAGAGAGAGTTTCTCTGGAGATACATAGTCCTGTGTACACCACTGAAGCGCTCCCCTGAGAACCCAGCTAGGCAGAAGTGTTAGGATCTGGGTTTGCACTTTCTTTCCTTTGGTTTCCACTCATTAGTTTGTTTAGGGAAAGTCTTCTGCAGTTTTGCATCACTTATACATACATTTTTACTCTGATGAACTTTGTGCCATAGCACAACAAAGACATAGGGTCAGATTCTTAAATGATCAAAAATTGATCAGGATTAAAATTACAGTTTAGAAAGTGCTCCATTATAATTTACTCTTTTAACATCTGGAGGTTTTCTTCTTATCATTAGCAACGCTTTTAAAATATGTTCATTTTAATGACTATTAAACTACAGTAAACTTTTAATGCTTTATATACATCATAATGAAGGGAGACATACGCTGTACTGTTGCAAATTACGCAAACCCATGTGTATGATAAGGTCATTAATGTTTAGAGATACTGGCTTAAGGACACCAAATTTCTTTGTGTTTTCAAGGGTTACTAACATTTGCTGATAAAAATAAACTAATAAAATAAATAACAAAATAAAATAGAATGCTTACATCCCCTTGTGGTAAGAACAGTTCTTCAAATTGTAAATTTGTTTTTGAAAAGGTGTCAGATCTGCACTTTGTACACTTAAGTCATGAATGTACTAGGAATTCCTAGTCACAGCTGGGAGGTAAAACTATTTTAATGACCACAGTTTTCCTCCCAGTTGTGTTTTTCAGGTGAGATATATGCAATTTAGTAATTGCACCGTAGCATTTACTGTCCTGCACACAGTGTTCTTTCACTAAAAAGTTAATCAGAGCTTTTGTCAAACAGTATTACCACGTTTCCCAACAACAAATAGTAGTCTTTAATCTGCTTTTAGAAGTGATTTAAATCTACCCTAACTGAAACTCTGACTAGTTAAAGGACCGAGATTGGAAGGCCTTGAGTTATGCTCTGGCAAAAGCACATTCACCATGAATTGAGGACGCAGGGGAAGAAAAAAAAAAAAAAAAATCAATTAGCTGCCATTACTTCTCCAGAAACAATCCATAATTCTTGCAAAGAACAGATGATCTGTCCTGTAATTGACCCAATTGATGGGAAGGGGCTCACAGGATATTTAACAGGAGGAAAAAAAATAAAATAGCATTGGAATTGACTATCGAGACACGTGAGCGGAAGCAGAAGCAATGAGAACATGGAAAAAAAAATGCTGGGGAAATATTTAAACTTGCGGTAAACCAAAGTGGGCGTGTGCCACTCACAATATTGTGACTGGATTTTTCAGCTACGCTTTTGGTATGCAAGCATTTAGCAAGTATTTGCCAACACTTAGACTTTTTGAGCATCTGGCAGCAGCTGATTAAAATGACTAAAGACCAGCATCTTAAAGTCAAAGTAGCACGTAGCTGCCAAGTAGGACACAAAATTTAGGAGTGTATTAACACAACAAAGAAACACGGTGAGTCTTTGCGTACACGAGCTCAGACAGCCTGCCCGTTGCTCTAGATGGTCTAGCCTGCTTCTTCCCCTGGGCTAGGAGAGCAAGGATGCTGGCTGGAGATAGCAGCCAGGGAGGATTCAGCTATGTTTTTGCCATCTTCTTACTAGGGCCATAAAGCTTGTGGCTTAAATGCTGACCACCTATGCCTTCAGCAATCGAAAGAGCAAATGTAATCAACTTTGATGGTCTTCTCTGGGTAACTGCATTTCACCTTTCCTGCCACTTCATTTCTTTCTAATTTTAATTTTAATAATTTCCTAGGCTTCGGGAAAGTTATTACCAAACAGATAACAATTCAGACAGATCATATTTACAAAAAGTAGTACACAACTGCTTCCATTTTCACATTTAGTTAAATCATCAGACTTCCTCTAGCAGAACAGTTGATCATGTAAAACAAACTGATGTCTTATGCAATACCTACACGAGGTCTACCTAGGCTAATCAAGTTCATCTGTCAGTACACATAACATTAACAACTTGTAAGTCATCAGATTTACTGTACTACCCTTAGAGCGGTAACAACGTAAGATCTTGAGCATGTTAAATATATATATATATATTTAGCCATAGATCTCATTAGATCTCATTTCAAGATTGTAAAATTGAAGCACCCTACACTTTCATTTATTAAACTCTGAAATCAACTGATAACTACTGTATCAAGGAATTTCTTAGTAGAATGGATATAGAATAATTACTAGGGGGATGCAAATACATTTGGACAACTTGAATAACAATGTGGTGCAAACACTTTGATTGTTTAATATATTTCACTTAAAAAAATCATGCCACGTTTTCCTAAGGAACATATTTAACTTTGATATAGGGGGCAATTTCTTCCATAAATTTAGGATTAGGATCAATCTGCATTCTTATGCTTAGTAAGTCTGTAATCAAAACCTTTGTACTGCTCTACTTATTAGTCAACCCATATTCGTACTCTTGTACATATGTTCTTTATTAATGCATCTAAACATTTCCCCTAAAAGACCAGTAATGAACAAACCATTCAAATAAATCAAGCAGCAGAACTCTATGCTAACAAAAATAATCAGTATCTGAATTTCCCTCAGGAAGAAATTCAGTCTATAAAGTTATTGATTTGGGAAGCATTTGGGCAACGGGCATTTTTGTTTCTTCAAACCAATGGCAGGGAGTCTGAAGCATACTGTTAACACCCTTTTGAGTATATGTGACTACAGTTTCAATCTATCGAGATTCCTGCTGTGTTGCTTTCTGTTTAATCACAGTCTTTATTGGCATTTATTCACTGTAACCGTACTTTATTCATTTATTCACTTACATGTTTATACCAAACAGAATATATATAAATGTGGCAACATCTTTTATGAGCAACAAATAAAAATTAAGCCTGCTTGCATTACATGTGCATATCTATTCAACAGATGCCCTGTTATTGTTTGATAGATGCCTGTGCCAGAAATGAGCTAGAAGCATGTTCTGTTTTCCTAAGAAATAATTGGTCCTTAAAAGATTTTCAGTTTTCTGATTATCAGATACACACACCTGCATGTATAAACCCATTTTAGAGTTAAACATGTCATTTTTATTTGCCACATTCGGGATCCTGATTAGAAGGAAGCATAATGGTCAGACTGTCTGACTAGAAGTCAGACTATTTTCACTGCTGTCAGTCATATCAACACAGTAGTGCCAGTGTGTGCTGACTGAGAGTACAGATGGCGTTTCCAGTATTTCTGTCAAAAACCCTAAGTTCTTAATTCTAACTTACTTTTATTTTTTTTATGCCAGTCTAGGATTTAGGTTTCCATTTTCTGCCAGGGAAGAAAAGTTTTCAGTCAGCACTTGTATTTATTTGGTTTTACTAAATTCTGCATTTTAATTCCTAGGCTTAAGCCTGCGACATGGAAATAAGCCACTAAATGCTACCTCATGGGTCAATTTCCCAAGTGTGTTCTCTCAAGGAATCAGAGGTCACAGATATATTGTCTCATTTTGAAAATACGTGTACACAAGCTGTTCAGATGATGCTTGTTCTCAAGTGAAATGGGCTTAGCAAAGTATTACTAAGCATTCCAAAAAGCCATGACTAGTTTCATTAACAGCAGAACACCTTTTGTTCTTCTAGGCCATGCTTCAAACTAGCCACTGGAGAAAGACTGCATCTCCAGTAATGAGGACCATGAATCACTTCTCTGAACTCATCTCCGGAGCCTTTTCTCTTGCCTCTGTCTTCTGGAAAGGAATCTCGGGATTGCTTCTGGTGCAATGCCTATGTGCACCTGCAGCAATCTGGCCCCTCATCAGAACAGAGGTGTTAGAGGTGCAGCCTTTATCTCAAGTTTTAAATACTGAATTTAAAAGAGGATTTTTGACCAAAAGTAAAAATTTAAAAATCAAGAATCAGGAGCAGGCTTTTTTGGTCAACAGCTGCCTCCTCAGGCACTTAATTGCAAAATTGTCTCATGGGAGTCACTTAAAGACCCTCTTTTCTGTCAGCAAAATCCCTATGGCATTCTGTTACTTAATTCTTGATAGCAACAAACAGTTTAGTTCTCTATCTGTTTACTTTGTAAAATGCAGTGGAACACACAAACACCTTTACTTTTCCTTAGCTGCAGGGTTCTGATCTAGGGCATATGCTGTAATCACATGGTATAAACCCACAGGAAGAGATGTCCCTGACCATCTGAGAATCAACACATTCACTTTGCACTGACGTTGGGCTAGAGGCCGTACGCATGAATTAGTACACAGTAAATTTGAGCACTGGCCTGGAATAAATATTTAAAGGACTTATATGAGTAAGAGTGACATACTCACCATAGACTAATAATAGTACGTCACATCATATTGGATGGCTTGATAGCAAATTTGAGACAGCAAATGGAGAAAGAAATACCCAAATTCAATGTGCCCTGTGGGTATTTTAATCCTTTACAAATTAAAAAAAAAAAAAAAAAAAGGACTGAAGTGACCTGATTTAAATACCCTCAACACCTAGACCCAGAAAATAATTGAGTGGACAAAGGTGTGTATAACCAGCTTGGGCGTATGCATCTCTGTCTCACAAGGAAGAGGGCCTTAAACAATTTCTTTCTTTCTACTACTTCTTCTAATTGCCCTAGCAGTTCTGTATCCTGTGTTTGCAAATCCTGTTCTGGGGCACTCTCCTGGTTACTAAGCTATTTCTTTGATCATTGTGTGGAAAATTTACTTACTTTATCCATGGCTGGGGATGCTGGTAAGTAGAGCTGAAAAGGTGGTTTGGCACACTGCTTCACAGAGCCAAAATTCCCAGTGTGAGTCTCAATTCTCTGAGATTTTGGTGAAGGGGGAAAAACAGCTCCTCAAAATAGTATTTCATGCAGTAATTTCAGACCTATAGAACTAAATGTTAGAATTATAAATTACTCAAAGTAATGGTGTTAAGAACTTAAGTGGCAACTAACAGAACAAGTTACAGACTCATATTTTAGGGTCACTAGGGACCATTCAGCTCATCTAGTCTGACCTGCTGCCTAGGACAGGCCAAATAATTTCTTCTAATAATTCCTGCAGTAAAAAGAAATCTTATTAGCTACACTGCAAATTAGCACTACTGAGTCCTCTACTTTCTAACTGAGGTAGAATCTAGCAATTACAAAGACATCCAATTTTTGTCTGAAGACTTTAAATTTGTATAAACCTTTCTCGAAATACAAAGAAAAAACAACTAGCATTCAAGAAAAATGCAAAGAAAACCATTTCTTCATATTGCTTCTCGTTGGAAATCAAAGAAACAGTAAACATAGTGCTTCTCTGAGTTACAAAACAGAGTTGCACAAGAAGCTACGAGTCCAGTGTCAACAAAAGATGTATTTCCTTGTTTATTTCCTTAATTCCTCTATATATCACTAAAGTTTTAAGTAGGCTAGTTTGGAGGCTGAAAGGGTTTTCCCCTACTGATTTTAGTCAGTACTGCTTTGGAAATGTTCCAAAACCACTGAAACTAATAAAAATCTTTCATTGTCTTAAACATATTTTGGAGCCAACTCAATGTCTACAACATTCTCTAAAATATTGACCTACACAATAGTCTGTAGAGATGTAGCAGTTATGACTGATTTCATACTTAGCAATAATTATGCATCAAATCTAAGCTGCACGTTGGAACTCAATTTAAATCCTACAAAAAATAAGAGAGAAAAAAATAGATTTTAGTACATGGTACATAACTGCAAAAAGTGTTTCCAGTGTTGTTAACACAGAAGAAAATTATCAGAAGAAAACTCTACAAAAATCTAGTACTGATCATACAATTGATCAAAATCATTTTGTAAATACATATATGCAACACATATATTATCTATATATTATCTGAATATGAAATAATAATGGAGTACCTTTTACATCAGCACTTCAGTATCTCTCAGTAGATACGCTGAATGTATCTGTCACAAAGGGGCAGTTTCGGAACTGCTTTGGAGGAGAATTTGGTCTATCAAAATGATATTATGTGAGCTTTTATGTCCAAAAGGTCAAAAAAAGCTGTCAGAGAAAATTGCTGAGGTCATTTAACTCCCTCCTAAAGTTCATTCCAACAACAAGCTAAGAATAAATGGAGTATCAGAAGATTGGAGATAGCCTAGCAAAGTCTGAGTACATGCAATAAACTGTTGACACATTAGTTATCAGAGCTTAAAGCTCAAATCTCAATTAACATACCGCTCCTGTGTGCAGCCTTTCTCATCAATGGTTTGTGGTAGAATAGAGAGAAAATTCTATTGAGTGACTTTTTTCTATCACCCTAACTTCATTCTAGTATAAATAACTCAATATAGAAAGAAGAATAACTGGTATTAGGCACAGGGCCATCTATCATTGATTAATTCTTGTATAGGGTGGTTTAGGAACCAAGTTACAAGTACATGAATCTCATTTTCGGTCTCACTAATCAGTGAAAATTTCACCCATTCTTCATTCTTTCACCTTCTCCATCAGTAGATTTGGATATGTCATAATTAGTAATGGTAGCTCAAAGGCTATCATGTACTATATTTACAGTAATTTCAAATCAAGCAAAAATATATTTGCATGCCTATATGCCAGGTTTGGAGACACCCAAATAGTAGGAAATGCTATGGGGAGAGCATAACATCTTAAACGAGCTTGACAATATTTAAGCCTGATGATATTTTCTATCAGAATGCTTTATGGTTTCACAGTTTAGTAGAATACGGCAGATCTAATTGTTTCAGTGTAGAGTAATGAAGTTGGAAGCAAGATGAACCTTCATATAAAGTTACTGTTCTGTAATAAAATTATGTTTTTTTTTTTTTGAGATAAGGAATTTGATTGGTAACTGAAAACAATGCAATAAGCACAAGTATCCAGAGGAGATCTCATAAAGAATAAATAATGTTAGATGAATTTATATAGCAGCCTACTTCCACACAAACACCTTGGCATGTTTTAATTATGCCACTATCATCAGCCAGGAATCTAGCCTATTTTCTTTAGTGTTTCATTTTTGGAATGAATATTTTTTGCTAAAAATGTGTTAAATTAAGAGAAAAAAATGTTATCTTCAATCATTAAAAAAATCAGACAGAAAGAAAAACCTCAAGCAACAACAACAGCAGCAAACAGCAAAAAATACCAGTTTTCTCCAACCTCTTCTATGTATAGGTTAAAAAGAGGTTTATGAAAGGGTCATCTCACACTTTCACTTTTGTACTCAGTTTTGCAACGTATTCCTAAGTACTGAAATATCAAAACGTCACTTTACAGTTACACATCTAATATAAGTTATGCATAAAATATAAGTACTTTTAAACATTTCTGTACAGCATCAGCAATATCTGTTCATTACTCAAGAGCTGCACTTATTATATCAATTGTATGCTGTTGCAGTTTAAGATGGTTTGCAGCCAATGCCTTGAGCTAGAAACTGTTTGATCCCAGCTCATTGGTTTGCTAGAGATTGTGTGATCCTGAGAGGTTTCAAAGACTTGCAAGATTTTGAATATGTACACATTTTACAAAGTGCTTTGTGTGGCCTGCTGAGTAGTTTCCCACTGGTTGCATCAATTCACCATGCTAATCAGATGACAGCAATAAGCAGAGTAATTTAATTACTTTTAAAGACTGCTTTCTGCCTCTGGATATAGATAGGTGACTCCCAGTGTCTTTAAAAGAAGGCACTGATGTGAGCATAGGCCTGGAATCTCATTCTGTGCTGCAGTTTTACTCTCTTGCTTAAATATTTGGCTGGAATTCCAAAGACCTATATAGTATTTTCAGCATCTTTCTTTGTCTGCAGAAAAACTGCTTTGTCAAAATGCTCCATCAGCATCCTTCTGACCTCATCTCCCAAATACAAACATTTTCCAGTACTGCAGTATGTTCACCAGAATGCTGAGCATCAAAAGACAAAATTGTGCCATCCCACATGCAGACAAGACAAAACTACACCTGGAGATTTTGATCCTGAAGATCTATCAAATCAGAGTATTTATGATAGAGACATCTCAGAACCCTGCACAAGTTGCATAATTTCCACCTTCTAGAATTTCACAGTGCTGACAGAGGTGCATGCCACACTGTTACTATGGTCCATATGGAAACGTGGAGCTAGAATCTGCCCACACCATGCTGAACAGACAATCACATAAAGATACAGGCATGGCTTTTATACTTCCCACTGTAAATTGTCTAGCAAAGCCTTTCCTCCTCTCAGCCTTGTGGTACAACCTGGATTTATTTATTAATTGTAAGGCTCTGAAGACTTTGACCATCACAAGCCAAGCAATTAGGTCATGTCTTTGAGTAGTGACTTGCAACTAAAGACTTGGGGGAAAAAAGATAATGTCTGGTTGGTGAGATACCAATTTTACCTTGCAACTTCTATGGTAGGTATCTAATTCTTGACCATTCATAGACAATTATTCAATATTAAAATTGAAAATGGAATGGAAATCACATTATTCTTTCAGGATTTCCGGACTAGTCGTACTTGATGACTGCTAGAAGCATTCCTAAGACACATACTGCCTATCTTAAAATGTCTACCGTAACTTGGACATATTGAAAACCACACCTTCTTACTCCTCACCACTAGTAATAGCATGTCTGTAGCTTTTTCACTGAAGCTTAAACCCATATCTCCTAATTTTAGGTTCCCAAATGAGGTAAAAGGTGTATACTTGTAGCCAAGTAAATACAGTATCACCATGGCTTATGTCAAGCTTTTTAGTAAGGACAAGGCCTCAGGACTGGGACTTGTCAGACTGTTAGACAAGTCTTGTCAGACTTGCCTTTTTTAGTTAAAGGTTTTGCTTAACTTGTTTAGTCAAAACCAGAATTTCCTAATGACCAGGTATGCATTTTAGCCCTGCTTAACTTTGTGCTACACCTGCTTCTTCAATAAAGTTGATATATTTCCTGTAAGTAATAGATACTGGCTATGGCTATTATTGTGGTAGTTATTCTGTGTAGAAAGGACTACAGGTGATTCCAGAATAACACTGTGGTGCAGTGCAATGCAAAGATGCTAGCAAAAACCATGGAAATGCGAACACAAGCCCAGAGGCTTCAGAGTTAAAGGAGTACATCTTCTGGAATTAGGTGAAAGTTGTTTTATGAGTCACAAAAAGAACAAAGAAACAAGTGCCTGGTGTACATAGTACATAACATCTACAGTAAATTCAGAAGTTAACAATGAAGAACAAAGAAGAAAGAACTAATTGTTAGGAAATAAAACTAGCCCCCAGACTCACCCTTGGCTGTTGTAGAAGAAACTATGAATATTACATTCCTCCTGTCAAAGGATTTGAGATGTTGAATATGGAAGTAATCCCCACACACACGCCCATGTGCACGCCCTGACTGAAACCAGTGATTTCTGAAGGTGAAGGAAGAGTGGGAATCAGAATATTCTTTGTATTGAATAGGTAATTTGGACTATGAACGACATATCACTGTAATTGATCTAATAATAATAACTTTGAAGGATTTTTACAAGATGATTAAAATAGAAATTAAACAATAGTTTGTTGCTGTTGATTAGTATTTAAAATACATTATTTTTTACCCATTATAAGATTTTTATAATAATCAACTGCAAGATTGCAGTCAACCTAATTTTCCTCTCTCTATATAAGGAAATTTTGCCTCCTAAAAGCCCCTTTCTATCATTACTGATTGCAGATGAATCCTATGTTGATCAGATTCCTATATTAGAGGACTTCGTTTAGTGCCTAAATTAGCTGGAATGAATCCTCTCTCATTCTAATTTCCCATAAACATATACATCCTGACGGTCTGAGAAAGAGAATGTTTTATTATGTATTCATAGAATTATAAAATCACCAGGATTGGAAAAGACCTGTAAGATCATCTAGCCTAACTGTCTACCTAGCACCAAAATTGTCCACTAAACCATCTTCCTTATTACAACATCCACACATTTCTTGAACACCTCCAGGGATGGTGATTCAACCACTTCCCTGAGCTGGGCAGCCCATTCCAGCCTGACCACTCATTTGGAGTAGAAGTTTTTCCTAATACCCAATCCAAACTTCCCCTGATACAGCTTGAGACCATTCCCTCCACTATTAGCACATGTTACCCAAGAGAAAAGGCCAACACCTACCTTGCCACAACCTCCTTTCAGGTAGTTCTAGAGGGCAATAAGGTCTCCTGTAAGCCTCTTCTCCAGACTAAACCATCCCAGTTTCCTCAGCCTCTCCTTGTAAGGCTTGTGCTCCCGATCCCTCACCAGCTTTGCTGTCGCTCTCTGGACACGTTCCAATGCCTTGATGGCTTTCTCATAGTGAGGGGCCCAAAACTGAAGTACTTGAAGTACAGCCTCACCAGAGCTGAGTACAGAGGGACAATCACTTCCTTGCTCCTGCTGGCAACGTTATTTCTGATACAGGCCAGATGTCCTTGGCCTTTTTAGCTACCTGTGCACACACTGCTGGCTCATGCCACTACTCCTCCTTCCTTACCTATCCCTTCTAAGGAGTTCATAGCCATCCATTGCAGCACTCCACTTGTGGGAGTTATCCCGCTGTGTTTCAATAATGTCATAGTTTGCATGCTGTATGATGGTGTCCAGCTGCCCATGCGGCATGCACTGGAGTACATAGACTTCAGCTGAGCCATTTGCCTCACCCCCAAAACCCAAAATTGTTCCCCCAGGTTTGTCTCCTGTAAGCCTGGTTTTATGCTCTTCCCCATTAGTTTAAAGCCCTCTCAAAGAGTCCTGCCAGCTCCAGGGCTAGGATTCGTTTCTCCCTTTAAGACAGGTGAGACACATCTGCAGCCATCAGGCCAGGAAAAAGACCTTAGCACCAATGCATGATGTAGTACACCTGATCATTTACTTTCCAGATAGCTGACCACACTGAAGTGACCTATTGGTTCAAAGCAGCAGTGTGGATAAGTTTCAACTAAAGCAAGATAATTCACTTCCTTCCAAAATGATGTGTCCTCATTGTGCTGTAAGACAACGTAGATTTGGCAGATTACAGAAAGAATTTGAAGCTAAAGAGAAAAGTAGTGGATAGGGATGAGTGCAAAAGATGCAGGTATGAGAGTTCCTGACCACATTAAGTCGCTGATGAGGGGAATAATGAATGATATAAGGTGACTGGGGAAAACAAACAAACAAGCAAACAAAAACAGAGGTTAATAGGAAAGTAAGAAGAAAAATATTTTGGAAATATTCAACACAAGATATGGGAAAATTTATAAAAGTGCTGAATATTCGCATCTGCAGGCGAAAGTATACTTGAAGCAAAAGTATACTTGAGTTGTATACTGGATATAGAGCTATAGCAATCACAGTTTTCTGAAAACAAAGCCATCAAGGGCCATGTTTTTAAACATTTTAGGCGCCAAAAAATTCAAAAATCGTTCCTATGAGGATTTGCAAAAGGACCAGAAGATAATACTACTTTATGTCATGGGGCTATCAGGAAGATACACTGAGCCAAATGCTTTGAAACATTACAAAACAAAGGTGAGAAATCTATTCAAACATCTAAAGTGTTGATTATATGAACATTTACCCCACACTGCAGTGTCTGGGTAATATAGACAAAATACCATTCAGGTTACAGCTAGTCAGAAAAATCAGGTATGCGAAGAGAATTTTGAGGGGAAAGAGCTGTTCTTTTCTATCATTTTTAGGAATGTATGGTTGCAAGTAATCAATCAATTAATTAAATATAAAGACATCCTTAAGAAGTTCTTTCATGTATCTGAGCCCATAATTGACTTTAGTACCACCATAAGACAGAACCATCATGAGACCTACTTTCCTGATTCACAGTTTATTTATTAACTCAAAAAGAAGTTCAAAAGGCAACTTGATTATGATCTCTAAGGACCTGGAAGATTTCTGATATGTGGGACACTTAGTCTGACACACAATATCATAACAAGATTCAGTTTTGGATGAGGTGGATATAGAAGAATATGAAATAGGTGGAAGAAAAAAAATAGCAATCCGGGTAGTTTATCATTGTTGCAGCTTACTAAGAGAAGTAGCAAATTTATCATAAACATAAGTCCTTAATACTTCATTGGCTGCCTTTCCAAAAGGTAGGATACAAACAACAGGCTAGATAACAAAAGGGAAGAATTCTTTCCCACAGAGGAATTATTACTGAGTCATACTGTCTGTCCTTGATATGCAGGCATCAGACTAAGTCAGTGTTGTCTCATCCAGGCTAAGAACAAATTTTTTACATGGCTGCTGTTCATGATTGGCACATGCCATAAGGTATACAGCATGCAGTTACTGAACACGCAGCAAATATTGGGGTATTATAGTGTGCCTTTTTTCCCCAGGAAAATTAATGATAAGTGACTATTATGTATCATTTTTATAATACTGTATATATGCATTGCTGCCTAATGAATATAAATTAAAATACTGGCCTGGATTTCTACTCTATCATAAATCAAACAATAAACAGATCAAAGAAGAAGAAAAGAGCAAACTGCAATTACAGAGTGAAAATTGTTTACATTCTGGAATATGCAATGGCATTTCTGTTTTTGTTTTTTGTTTTGTTTTTCTTTGTTGTTTGTTTTTGTCATTTGCTTGCATTTGTTATCAGTGTCATCATTTCAAAACAGATGAAGGTTTCAGATGTTCCAGAGACTATATTCCCATCAAGAGTAATACAGAGGATAAGACTATATTTTCTAACTTTCTTCCAGCATTAAACATAGAAAAAAGAATATTTAAATAAATGTCATTAATTTTGAAGAAGTTGTATTCCTTTATATCAATCATGAATTCATATCCGGACTTGCATGTTTCTACAACTCAGAATAGCTAAAAAGTCTTGACAGAGAACAAGACACTTTACCTTAGGCATGCGGTCTGAGAAATTTGAGCCAATCACGAGTCATTATAGCTGAGACAATAGCAACTTTAAAAGGGCAAAGATACATTTATTGTGCTAGCACTTAGAAACACTTGTGTTTCTAAATAAATAAATAAATAAATAAAATCATATATTCACTGATTTTCTCTGGAGAAAATTTCAGGGAGGAATTTAGAATTTATATGAATTCAAACGGTAGTATCTAGATCCTGATTTATTTGTAATAGTATATTTAATTAGGTATTTAGAAGAATATGGTAGGACCTGATCTTGCCATTTGTTATTCATGCTGCAAATAGTCCTGCCACAATCACATGATTCAAATTAATTAGAGACAGTATGTGCATATACAATATTATGCAAGGATAGGGGAGCCAACAAACTGTGTGCAGGGTTTGGAGCTGACACATTAGCCATAAAGGCAGATCGTGACTCTGTTCTCCTAAATACTGTAAAATAAAAACAAAAAGATGGTTGGTGAGTTCAAAAAACTTATGATTCTTCCAGACAAAAGAATGAAGTCAGGAATGTTGCAGAGGAGGTCAGAACAAAGATATAGGTCTATGATTAATCATTAGCAGCTGTAATGGTTAGTGAATAAAAGCACACAGAGAGAATAGGATTAACTCTCACAAGGGTGAAAAGTGTTAAAGCTTAGTATGTCCCTTAAAAGATACTGTACAAAAGGTTACCATGGAGTTGAATGCTTTGCTTGTCTCCATTAGTTCATGACACCATGTTTCAAATAGAAAACTTTCATTATTTTCAATGCCTAAACTTTGCACACACACACTGGACTCTAACACAAAATGGGAACAATTCCTCTCAGTGTTAACAGTGAAAACTACCAGCCTCTTTGGGTTCTCAGGTATTTTCTTCCAAGTATGTACTCAGCATTTCCAGTGTTCTGCTATCTATGTCAATCTGAAATTAATCTGTGCCTACACTGTAGATTTCTGCTGGCATACCTTTGTAAGCAGCTGTTATGGCAATGGATTGGTTCCTGTTACAAACTCACATGCATTAAAAACAAAAACAAACAAACAAAAAATTGTCTGTTTACCTTTTTAGCTTCCTTGACTTGGAGGTAATCAGCTTTCACGAAATAAGCTGTATCCTTACTGGAAAGAATTGCTGCTATGGCACAGAAGTACAGGAATACTTCTAAATCACTTCTACTAAAGATGTGGTTCTTGGTGAACAACTCTGTTGATACATGAAATAGACTGAAGTCTGCAGAGTAGTTGTATTGACTTGGTAGAACTAGCCAATGTTAAAAGAAACTGGTGCATTCCTTGTTTCCTTTGTAACTAAATCTGTTAGTGTTCTTATGCAGCTTTCTGCATTAAGCTTCATAGTAGTACACCACTGCTGGAATATATGTGAAATATCAACGATGTAATACTGGCACACAAGACAGGAGGCAAGGCAGGAGAAATCCATAATTAGATTTTTCTCAGTACATCCATCTTCATTTATCCAGGAGGCTAAAGTCATTATTATTTACTCAAAAATCTCCTTGGAGAGTATAACTGTAAAGATTTACTGCATATTATGAGAACCTGTAAGTATACTGAAGTTCCCTAGTTCAATTATTTGTCTTGTCTACATTTGATTAAAATATGAAGAAAGTTACACCAGCACCTATATGTTTGGTTTCTGTTGATATTTTCCTTTTCCTAAATCTGTCCTTTAATTCAGAAGGTGTAAATAAGTTTCATTTCTCTCTTCTTATTTTGTATCTTTTTTCACCAACTGACATAAAGTTACATGTGATGTTCTTTGTTTCTGATATGAGAAGACCTTCAAATCTGTTATAAAATAAATAAATAAATAAAATCGTGATGGTATAGAAAGTCATAATTAGAGAAGCTGTGTATTTCAAAGCCATCTTTTGACTTCATTGGAGATCAGCACCTGGGTACAGCAAAGAAAATCTCTCTTGTAGGAAGTGGTAACTGAGGGCAGTTTGGGTTCTTGAGTTAAGCCCTCACAGTGTCCTTGGCCTGTAAAAGCAATAAACTTTTTAGGATCAATCCTATAAGCCAGAGTGCAAAGTCTTTGCAAAATCTTAAATTGTAAATCTGAATGTCCTGTATAATATCAAACTGCTGTTTAACAAAGAGTCTTAATAAAAATGGCACTATGCACACACACACCACTCTCTAATTTACAATAGATTACTTAATCTCAATTAAACTTCTTTTATTTCTTGATAAATCATACTAAACAAAGAAAATATTCTGTCAATAAATCAAAGCTTTAATAAAGCCCACTAGCTAAACTTCCATATAGAAGGTATTTTTAAAAGTACTTCATTTTTTTCTCTCCGAAATGAAGGCATTAGTACCTGCTGTAAGTGTGGCTCAGGCTGGAAATTTGTATCTCAGCTAAATATATTAAACTTTCCACAAAATAAGCAAACAAATGTAAACAAACAAACAAAAAACTAAGATCACACAGTTGTTTTTGAGATTTAACTATCGGTAGAATTTCATGTTATTTTTATCTCAATCATACCTAAACCTCAGCCTGGTTTTAGGTATGGTGCCCCATTGCACAATATAGTCCCTTGTGTAGATCCAAGATCCTACTCCTCATCCTGCAGCCACACAATGGGCCACTGCACTCATTGAAGTTCGTAAGGTTCACAGCTCTGGGTGCTGGCATCAGTCAAAACAGTTGTAGAATCAGGGCCAAGTTCAAGGCAAACTATAACTAATGATCATCATGAGCAGTAAAGCAAAGGATGATAGATTTTTGAATGATGCAGTTAACCCCAATGCCAAAAATCAATTACAAATAGGAAAATGAGCTCAGGACTCTCGTGGGCATGGGTTCTGGGCCATACAAAGCGAAATGTAGACAGAAAAGGCAGCCTTACCCGGAACAGTGGTAGGATCAACTTGGTATGGATACATACAATACATGTTTTTGTACTGCATATGTGTTCTTAGTAGGACTTTGGATGTTTGCTGATGGATGTTCTTTAAAAACATGCGTCAAATAATTTTTCAGACCGTACTAAGTGAAAAATAAACTCTTTTTCTTTTTTCCCCTCATAATTTTGATAAATATCTACATTTGGGCTTAGGAAACTATCTGGGAAAGGGATTGTTTGGATTTCTTTTATTTTTGAGCGTTTTCTGCTTCTTTGGACCTTTGAAATATTCTGCTTAAAACATTATGTCTGTATCTGCTTTTTTAAATTTTATTTTAAAATTTCTCTTAATATTCACATTTTTTCCCTTGTAGTGAATGAAAACTTTTCTCAAACTGTGCTCTCTGAAAATAATTTTGAATCTTGAGAAAACACCATAGATGTATTTCCAGACAAAGGTAGCAAGCTCAGCAGTCATGTTTTGCAAACGCAAGTTACAACCTTGTATCTAGGAATAAACCAACTAACAGTGACATTGAAAAGTAAGGGTTAATGTTTGTGTTCTGCTTAAACAAAATGCTGATACAATGTGAAACAAACAAAAATTTTACCAAATCCTTGTTTGGAAAACAAAAGGAATATATAAAGTATATACGGAAATAACATGCAAGTATCTGCAAGAATCTGAACACAGCTCTAGAATTTTTTGAAGAACTGACACTTTTCAAAAAAAATTCATGTTGCTGAAAAAAAAATAAATTTCTGTGTGTATTTATATCCTCACACTGATGCAGATTAAATTTGGAGTCAAAGTTAGGGAAGAGCTAATCATTCACCCGAGACCTCCATGGTTCATTTCCTATTCTGAATCTCAGAGAAAAAGTCTCCACCCTCAGTCTCCCATTTCTCAAGAATTGCCCTAACCACCAGGCTCCTGTTACACTACTGCAGCCATTCACCTCTATCTACACAGCAAAAAAAGGGACAAAAAATCACAATAAAACCCAGCTATACTAAAGACTGCATTAAGTATACTTAAAGCCTGTATTAGCTATACTAAAAAATATTAATCGAATATCTGTGAGATTACCACTAGATAAGCTCTTATTCAAAAGTGCCATTACATACACAGAGCCCAAATGTTACTCTTTTTCCAGTTTCCCTCCCCTTTTCTGACTCTTCCATTGCTGTCACTTCCTGGAGCCCTTACTAAAGAAGGCACAAAGGTGAAGGGGAGACAATCAGTACAAGGGAAATGAGAGAAACCTGCAAGCCAAAGGCGCTCAGATCTAATCCCAAGACGGAGACCAAAGAAGAGAAAAACTCTAAAAGATTAATTTGTTGGTAACTTACTTCTGAGCAGCAATGAAGCACTGAGTCCTACACTTGTGGACTTTGCAAACATCCAAATTTGGGTCTAAGAATTTCACAGTATCCCTTTTCCCCTCTCCTTGCTCACTGTGCCTGATGATTGCAGGGTTTGGTCTGAGCCTACGGAGAGGAGATATCGTCCAGCTGGGGGATGAGATTTGCCTCTCATTACATATTTCTGTCAGCTAGAGGAGAGCAGAGACATGTCTCCATGTTTCTCTCAACAGTTTTGCGAGGAAGATGCACATTTTGGTAAACAATCTTTTCCCTAGGATTTCTTACTAGCTCTAAAGAACAGCAGCATTCAGAAATACCTTCATGCTGACAGTGAGTTCACAGTGTTTTGAAGCAACTCCCACCATGGCTACAGATGTAATTGCACTGTCTTCAGAGCACTCTGGGCCAGGCCTCTCCTCAGAATCCACCTGTTAGAGGCACAGACCGCTTCTCTCAGTGACTGAAGCCCGTACAGCAAATCAGCACTTTGAAATGTGGAGCTGCGTGGAAATCCACCCAGTCTTTCTCTTCCCTGGTCTCACAAGCGGGAGCTGCTGATAACTGCACAGCACAGGGCAGGGTGGAAGAGCACCATAAGTTAATAACCTACAAGCAATTCGGAGACGCCTCAGACAGAGGCTGACACTGGGGAATTGGATGTCTGCACTGAACATCCATTGAATTGTGTTGGAGGGCTGATGAGAGGAGCACCGATGAGTTTCTGGAAGCACTGCCTGGCAGGTAAGGCTACAATGCACTCTGATGGGGAGTGCCATGTCTTCGCCGCCGCTTTGTCTTTTCCCTGGACTTCCTCACAGCAGTGTATCAACGTTATATAATGCAGGGAGAGTTCAGCGCAGGGATAAGGAGTTGATAGCCAGCTCTCAGTGTGTCTGTTTATGTGACAGACGTGATTTACCGTTCTCCCATTTACACGATGCACTCGGAGCCGTTGTTTCATTTATTTCTTATGTCACAATAATTATACTTGAACCTAAATAAACATCAGGAAAGTCCTCCAGGTTGCAGGAGCAGCCTTGAAAGCCTGCTTTTAAAAACTCCTCCAGCGTGGGGTTTGTTTCCCACACAGTCAGTGATTACTGCTATGTGTTCTCCTCCTATTTACCGCCTTTTTCTCCTAACACAGCACGGTTCTGCTTTCTCCTGCCGGGTGGGAAAAAGGAAAGGAGGACGAGCGCGACGAGCGAGCGCTGGGCTCGCTTTTCCTATCGGGACCGAGGGGAGCCGGGCACCCTCTGCCCTTCACAGGGGCCGCTTGCCCTTCCCGGGGGGCGCCGCGGGGGCGCGCCGGAGGGGCAGCAGCGCGCCCGCGGCCACGGGGATCTCCGAAGCCATCCTGCGGCGGAGAGGGGGTATCCGGAGAGACGGCAGCTGCCGGCCGGGGAGCAGGGGGACGTGGGGGAAAGGGATGTGGGATCGGAGAAGAAA
This sequence comes from Perdix hodgsoniae, assembly GCA_035772895.1. Classification (NCBI taxonomy): domain Eukaryota; kingdom Metazoa; phylum Chordata; class Aves; order Galliformes; family Phasianidae; genus Perdix; species Perdix hodgsoniae. The sequence continues at coordinate 3,083,250 of JAPSGF010000079.1, read as the reverse complement.
GAGACGGGGGGGAAGAGGGATAACGGGGGGAGGGATGGAGGGGCGAGAGAGGGAGGGATGGAAAGATGGAGGGAGGGAGGGATTCGGGATGGAGGCACGAGGGACGGAGGGATGACAAAATGAGGGCTGAGGGCCGAAGGTCTGAGGGACGGCGGGCTGCGGGAGCGTGCGCCCGCCTCCCCAAGCTGCTCCCCCTCCTCTGCGCGCCCCCGCGCCTCTCCACGCCTCCCCCCTCTCCGCCGCCGCGCGTGCCCGAGCCCGGGGCTGCCTCTCCGTCGCATCCTCCTCCTCCTCCGGCGGCGGCGGCGGCAGCGCCGGGGATGGGCAGCGAGAGCGCGCCCAGGAGCAGCCCGGGCCCCGCCGCTCCCCGCTGCTCCCGCGCCCGCTGCTGCTCCTGCCCCGCCGCCCCCCGCGCCCCGGGGGCAGCGCCGCCGCCGCGCTACCCGCAGCCCCCGCCTCGGACGGGTGAGTCACGGGGCCCTGTGCCCCCCCGCCCCCAAAAACACCTGCCGTGCCTCCCCCGTCGCGGCTTCGCCTCCCATCCCGGAGCGGCCCCGGGAACGCTGAGGGGGACGCGGTGAGGGGTGGGGGGTCACTGTGCTTCGCCTGCTCCAACCCCCGGGGAATGGAGGGTCCTGGCCCCGTTTTGAGCCCTCCCCGCGGGGGCAGGAGGTACGCGGGGCAGCGACTGTGGCCCCGGGGCTGCGCGGGGGCGGCGGGGGAGGGGGCTGCCCCACGGTGCCCTTCCCGGCCCCCGCTGCCCATTCCCACGGGGCTATCTCGCACACACAGACAACCCGACATCCCCCAGTGCCCGGCTGGCTCGGGGTAGCGTGCAGCGTCTTAACTTTACCAAGGGACCATTTTAAGGTGGTCTGGGGGGAAATGAGCCAACCCAGCGCAGCTGGATGCTGCTCCGCAGCCGCAGCCCGGGGTCGGGGAATGGTCCCGGACCGCCCCCCACCCCCCTCCTACCCCCCAGGGTTGTGCGGGCGCAGCGGAGCGCGGGGCGGCTGCGGCTCTGTGCAGCCCGGAGCGGCCCCGGGAAGCGCGAGGCAGAACTCGGCACCCGGGTGGACTTCTCTCCCTCTCGTCCAACAGATGAATAAATATATGAAGGCAGAGAGATTGTGAGGTGGGAGGGGGAAGAAGTCTGTGCCTGTTTTGTTTTCGCTGCCCAGAGCAGAGTGCGAATGTTGAGGATGCTGTGACTGAAAAGTGGTTTCTGGTTTTCTGTGTCATGGTGCACAAGGCTGGTTGTAGGGAGTGTAGTTACTATCTGTATCCCAATAGTTCCCTGCCGAAAGGGTTGTTATGGCAGCAGAGCTTTCCCATTCTTTTATTTAGCATCTCTGGCTCAGAGTAATGTTAAAGACCTGGAAACTGCCTTTAAGGGAAAAAAAAAGAAAAAAGAGCAACCTCTTACCTCTTTGCCAAATAGCCAACAAGTATGAATACAAGATTTGCAGTACATCTTCACTCCTTTCTCCAGAACCTGGTGCTGTGACAGCACTTCAGACTGAAGGAGTCTCAGGAGGGAAAACGTCTTTTATAAAAAATTATTTTTATGTAGGGGGGAAGAGAGGGAGATGGAGGGGCACAATTCCTGCATTCTGTTACATTCTGTTGAAGTTTTTGAACAGTTTTTCAGTGTTTTTTTTTTTTTTTTCAATTTTTTAATTTCGGGTTGTGGTTGTTTTTTTTTTTTTTTTTTTTTTTTTTTTTTTTGTCACGGCAATCTTTCTCAGTTACAGAGGACTCCTTAGTCCTGCGTTGCTCTGGGTAAAGTAATTCTGCATACAAGAAGCAGAGGAAGACTTGTATTTCAATAGATGCAGTTTTTCTCTATAGTTTACAGGATGGTGCGTTTTTGTTTCACAAAAACAGAAAGGAATCTGTGTGAGACTCATCAGAAGGCTTTCATCACACCTTAACTGCCGCGGCTGGTGGCAGTCTGAAACAACAAGACTTAGAGGTTATTATGGAAATAAGTTCTTCTGACACTGGTCCTGATCTGCCCATCCCCTGTCAGACCACAGAGAGTTGTAAGGGAAATGGTTTGGTTTTGATTTCTGCTTAATTTAGTATATTCCAGAAACAGTGGTTAAACAGTGATTAAGATTAGAACTGATGCTAAAAGCATATGCAATTTTCAGAGGGCTGTATTATCTTGCAGTTCTTCATTCTGCAGCTGTATTGGTGTCATTTGATGTCTTCAGCTGGAGTTTGGTTGTGTAGAGCAGTGACAAAGGACAGCAGAACTTCAACCTGGAAGCTCTTGCATCTTTATTTCCAGCAGAATTTTTTGCAGGCTGATATTGATGCTGCAGAATAAAATGTAATCAAATGGTGGTATCTTGTTTCCAGATGTACATTTTTGCTTGTAGTGAGAAAGCAACACGAATCTGAAACTGCTCATTTAAGAGTAAATAAATGCTGTTCTGTAAGATTCATTGTGTTCAGTGCTGAACTCAGTGTTGTAACGGACAAGGTGCAGGTTAAATAAGTGAATTAAAACAACAGAGTGTATGTGATTTGTAACTAATTTTCATTGCTTGTAGTGAATATAGACAGTCTTGTAATATTCATATTATGATAGGGACACTATGCAAGGGAAATGAAGCACATCAATGTGTATTTTTAATGACAAACTGAACTCCTGAATAAACCTCAGAAATTCCCGAGGGAATGCAACTACCTTTCTTGTTAGAACCATGGTCATGATTCTGATCTCAGTCAAATCAGAGTGAGATTCTCCTCAGACACTGCTGTGAGCTGAATCAAAGACATTTTTGCCAACCATTTTGAAGGAATCAGGATGTGAAAAGATCATTTGTATTTTCCCCCACTGCCGTAGCTGGAAGCATTTATTTTATGTCTGGTATGGAATATTCCAAGCTCTACCCCTCTCAGCTGCACTCAAGCCCATAGTTCATACCTGTTCAGACAGCTCAGCTAAAATAATTACTGTGAGAAACAATAATGTATGTATAGCTATGAGCCCTTTTACTGGGCTCTACTAGTTAAATAATAGTCGTGTTTCCTGTCAAAAGGGCTTAACTTTGATATTTCCATATGTGATACCAGTAGTATTTTACCTTACGTTGTGCTGGGGTTCCATGATCCTTGAGGTCTCTTCCAATCCGGGCCATTCTGTGATTCTGTGAAATAGAATGTTTCTTAAAATGGCATTATTTGTTTCATGGTTCTGATTTTAAGAGGGCTAGCTGATTTTAGTCAGGATGAAGAGCAGATGTTTCCAACTTTAGTGATTTAAAAAATACCATTAGTGATTTAAAAATAAACTTAAATGGTAATGGAGAAAAAACAAATTTGGTCACTCTAGAAAGGGTTACACCTGAAATTATTTGATACAAATGAACTTGCACTTGTTTAACACTGAACAGAGGTAAAGTGGAGCAAAACCAAAAGCTGGAAGTACCATCATAGGAAAATACATAATGTAATCCCAGAAGACTGTTGCAAATACTGCCCCAAAAGTTCGTACTTTTGACTTAAGGACTGGGAATCCAATGGAGAAGGTCCCACTGACTTCAGTAAGCATACATACCTGCAGCATGCTGTTGAAGAAGGGGTGGGAAAAGGTAATCTGATGAAGTAAATACAAGGGTGCTGACAGATAGCTACTAAAACATATGGAGAATGTATTTCTTCATGTTTTCTTCATTTAGGAGCAAGTTCTGGCTCCACAGAAGCTGATTTGGAATCTTGCCATTGATCTCACTGGGGCCAAAATGTCATCCAGAGAATTATGTTTCAAATGACTTTTGAAATACGTGGTGTGTTATATTTAATCTGGTTTTAATTTGTGTGATATTCCATTAAAATGAGGTTACCTTTGCCAAGTTTGAGTTATTAATTAGTTATTAGTGATCATTTTCCCTTTCCTTTTCAATTTTTTAAATGTCAGTTTTTCAGAAATGGCAAGAAATACAAAATAGACTTCTTGTAAGAGTGCACTCATAAGCTGAATAATTCAAAACCTGTGCTGTCATTGTGCAATCAAATTTTTAATATGATGCTGTCAGAGTCATAAAATAAGAAAATCAAATGTGACATCACAGAACACAATGTATATAGCTGACATGACATCTGGATGTTTTAATTTCCCCACTTTAAATTTAGTGGTTAATGAATACAGACTCTTCTTTCTTTCCTCTGAGGAAGTCCCTAATACAGCATGTTAAATGTTCAGAAAAATGATGTGTATATTTTCATAAAAATAAAAGTCCCTCATGTGAAGGAAACGAATTAACAGAGGAGACAGTTTTAAAGCCTTCCCTGGGAAACACAGAACTGAGATAATTTATAGCTGGAGAGGAAAACTATTGTCATTTATGTTTTCTGCAATATAGTAGGTATGCTCTTGACAAAGGACAGCTTATTAACTGTTTCTGACTAGGTGTGTACCTCTGCATAAAAGTGAGATTGATACACTCAACCTGCTCAAAAAACCATCAATTTCTGTGGTGGTGGTATGTGTTTTTCTCTGTTTTTTTGTTTTTTGTTTTTTTTTTTTTTTAGGCTTTCCCCTAAATCAAGAGCATTTATTGCTAATAAAAAGGTGCCAGACAGGCAGAAATGGAAAACGAAGCTCTGTTTGTGCCCTACATTTGTGGAACAGAAAGAGCAGCAATGCCACTGTCCCCACACTGTGGTGCTGCATCAGTCCTGCTTTGCTTGATAGGGACCAATGCTTGATATTGCTCTAAGCAGTCAGTCTCTTAAGGAAACTTGTATTGAAATGGATCACAAGTGGGATTTTATTTGTTAGTCTCTGCCTCTGCCATCCTTGAAGAAACCAGCTCTGACTGTGAACTTGCTTTAGCAGAGGGTTTGGACTAGATCATCTCCAGAGGTCCCTTCCAAACTCTGTGATTCTGTAATTATCTGTCTCCATGGGTCCTGGCCAGATCCTTTGAGGAGCTCAGTTCCTCATTGCTGGTGCTTTGAAAGATCTGATTGCATTCCAAGATCCTCTAAGAAATGGAGTGAAATAACTAGTTCATCTCACACAGCCACAAACCAGCTTTCAAATCGCAATGATTTTCCATCACAACTGCATGTTGGCTGTGTTTGAAACAGTGAACTTGAGGTGAAAGGCTCCAAAAACGTGATTACCACTCCCCAAGACATTTAGTCCTTCAGGAATGTCTTACTGAAAGTACATGTTTCTATTGCACAAACTGGAGCAGAGAGAAATGAATCAAATAACACAAATATATATATATATATATTATTTTTTTTCCCCGCACTATCTCTTCTAATTATGTAGAGAGACTGTTAATGTTGTCAGAATTTTGGTTCTGGAATACATATCTAATCCACAAACAAACAACCTCATGATTGTTCGTATTTCTTTATCACATAATGCTACATTTTGATCTGTCAGTAGACAGTGATTTAACCTGACCAAATTAGCACATTCCAATACTAATGCTTTTCTTCCTTCCTGATTTCTACCGCTTAAAAGCTAAAAAACCTAAACAAGTAAAAAAGAAAAAACTATTGTTGCAACACTACGGTGTAAACCTACTGTGTAAATAAAGCTACTGAACTTAAAAGAACTCACCAACTGAACACTGAAAATATACTTTTGTATATCTAAGTGATAATCCAGTTGGTCAAGGCTCTATTGTCTTTTCTTCAGATGTCTTCTTCCTTCTAGTTTATCCTGAACGGCAGCTACAGCAGTTTCAAACTGAGAAAATGTATTAGAACTGAATGTGCAGGAAAGCCTGCTTTCCTATGTCAGGGTTAGAAGTGAAAGGCAGATATATATACAGTTTAAATTTTGAAGGGCACAGCAATGTAAAACGTATACTTTAAAGCTGTTTTTGTTTGGTTTTTTTCATTATCAAATAAGTGTTGATTTTTATTTAAACACAGAATATATTTTAAAATTTTGTATTTATCTAGCATCTTTATTATTCTTTTGTTTACCTAATTAAAAAAAGCCAGAAAATATTTTCTGCATTGTATTTGTATACTGACTTAAAACTCAAAGAATCTAAATAATATTAAAACATTATGCATCATTTGTCATACTAAAGTGCACAAATTGAAAACTGGCACAAATAACAGACATAGACTTCTTTTTGATTGGCAAAACATGACATCAGATTTTCTACAGAGCTTACAGAAATTGCTGGCTGATTTTCTTAAATGGTTAGGCGAGTGATGGTCAAATATTCTTCAAGAAAATAAGTAAAAATCATAATGTAGTCCAAGATTAATTGCAATTGTTTAATACATGGTGTTGAACTATGATTAAAGTTGATGTTTTAAACTGTTATGATTGAAATCTATCCATCCTTAGGATAAAGTAATCACTAAGTATTGTTTACATTTTTGCCTTTGCATTTCCACACAGTTCCTCCTGCAGCTTTTTTTACCCATTTTTTTCACCCCAGATGGAGCCACAGGGTAGGACTTCAAGATATTTTAAAATAGCTTCTAAATAATTAAGCAGTCTTATCTCTCTGTATTTTCAAAGGCTTTCTTATGAGTCACCACAGCTTAGGAAGTCAGGTACCAACTGCATACTCAGGGCAGACTTCTAACCAAGGACAGATGGATGCAGGTGGCATACAGACCTTGCCAGACGCCGTAGGGTGAAGGAACCTCATAAGGTGTCAAAGCCAGTTCTCTCTACTTACCAGGGTGATACTTCAGAGCATTTTGAAATTACAAAATTTGTGTCCTTTTGAAATGAATTAGAACTCCTCAAGAAAGTCTTTTCCCCAGGTTGTTTCAGATAGGCTGAAATGTTCAAGTTGAACTTTTAAAATATTGTAATATACATCCCAAAAAGCTATAAACGATTTGAATATTTCCTTTATTTGATTTTCCTTCAAAGCAAGACTAGCAAAATTAGTTCAGTTTCATGGAGCACTGTGATATCAGTGGAACTGTATATTCCAGTGTAATAGGATTTCAGACAATTTTCTTCAGTGGCTTTAATTACAGAGTAAGAAAGACCTTCTTTAAAACTAAGGCTAAGCCAAATGAAGGAATCAATCCTGAAATGATTTGTGTATATGACAAGTTCTGTGAATGTGTATATTCCAATAAATTGGCTGATTGTGTATGTCATGTTACTCTTGCGATAAGCACTTGAACTTTATAAGAATTAAGTCCTCACTATTCTCTGGCAAAGCAGTGAAAGTGTTGGCTTAGAGGAAAAGAGTTATGGAAAATCATAAAGTTTTGAAACTGAAGATTTGAAATAGGAAATACTTTATGGTCACTAGCACTGAATTTTGCATTTAAATGGAATGGGAGAACATCCAACTACACTTAGAAAGCATTTAAGTTATTATTATTGCTTGTATCATTATGTTTGGAATAAAATTTATCAGCTAAACAGCCAAGGCTATCAACCTAGGCTATCCTGATTTTACAATCTATTTAAACTGGCAATACAAGATTTTCACAACTAACTGCTTAAGACTATTATTCAGCAGTTCTAAGTACCCATAGTTTAAAGGCCAACATTTAAGTTAACAAAGTAAACTTGCTCTGACACAAATGCTAATTGATTTCTTGCCAACTACCAGAGTTTTTATACAACGCTATTTAGCTGAATATAGAAAGAAAATGTGATAATATCCCACAAATGGCATTTTGGAGCGTAAGAAACATGCTAATTCTAGAAGTTTAGAAAATGATCAGGAGAGTTTTAATGACTGCCCCAAACATTTGCCTCGACCACCTACACTAAGAGACAGCTGATGTCCTACATGAGATATGAGCACTTGGATTAGGGTTACAAGCAAGGAGCTCAGGCAAGGAACCAAGCTTCACTTCCTGGAGATCTCCTGGCCTCCCCCACTGGCCACCATAGCTGCACATTGTTCAGCAAAGCTTCCTAGGGACACAAAAGAGCATTTTAAATATTTTGGCAGTTGGAGTCTTGTAACTAGATAAAGCATATTTTCTCCAGGCCTTATTGAATCAGAAATAGTATCGGCAGCAGGAGCAGGGAGATGATCATCCCTCTGTACTCAGCACTGGTGAGGCCGCACCTCAAGTACTGTGTTCAGTTTTGGGACCCTCACTACAGGACATTGAGGCCCTGGTGCATGTCCAGTGAAGAGCAATGAAGGTGTGAGGGGCCTGGTGCACAAGTTAGGCGGAGAGCTGAGGGAGCTGGGATTGTTTTGTCTGGAGAAGAGAAGGCTCAGGGGAGACCTTATCACTCTCTACAACTGCACGAGAGAAGGTTGTAGCAAGGTGGACTCAGTTTCTTCTTCCAGATAACAATTATAAGATGACCAATGGCAGCTTTAAGTTGCACCAGGGGAGGTTCAGGTTGGGTGTTAGGAAATATTTCTTCTCAGGAAGAGTGGTGAGGCACTGGCACAGGCTGCCCAGGGAGGTGGAAGAGTCACTGTCCCTGGAGGTTTACTAGAAACATGTGGATGTGGCAGTGGGGGACATGATAAGTGGGCATGGTGGGGGTGAATCAACAGTTGCACTAGAAGATCTTGGAAGTCTTTCCCAACCTTATGGATTCTATGATTCTAAGAGTTTTCTCTCCAAAGATATCCTGTGGTAGGGTAGGCAAGTGCAAGCAGATGACAATATTCATATTGCTAAACCACTTGCAGCAAACTAAAATACTGACAACAATAAGTGCATTTGGCTTTTAGTTCTATCCACACAAAAGCAATTTAGGCCTTGCATAACAAGTGATGCTAATGGTCAGTGGGAAGGCATTCCAAACTGATTGCACACTGGAGCTAAGAACAGCAGCTCTGCTATGAAATTCAAGGCTGGGAGTTTTTGTGCAATTGATAATACTCACCATAAGACTAGGAGTGATTTAATTTTATGCAGTCGATGAAACAAATAAGAAAATGGTTTGCATATGTGTGTATAAATTACAGTATAAATCATTCATGTTCAAATCAGTAAAGAGAACAAAGTAATTGACTGAAACCTGTGAATTACATCAGTGGATAAGCAAATAAAATACCAGTAGTCACAGTTTTTTCATACTAAATTATATGATAGCAAAACACCCATGTCTTAGAATAACAACCTGCAACTGGGAGACTACTTGTTATTAAAGTAAGTAGCTTTACCTCACAACATCTTAATACTTTCAAATAGGCCTAAATTTTATTTTTAAGCATATATATGCTTATATAGAAATATATATATATATTCACGTACGCATACATACCTTAATGCATACATACATTCATATATACATGAATGCTCCTATTTCAACTAGTCCACAATGGCAGCTGAGGATTCCAGGCATCCTACTTTTAAAAATCCTCTTCTATAAAAATGAGCTTTTTAATTTTTCTTAATAGAGTAATTTCCTGTGTTAGATTTATTGATTTATTCATTTTCTTAACTTTCTTGGAATGGCCTATTTGTAATTCTTTTCATTCTCACCACTATGCAGATAATTTTTGTTCCTTTCACTGCATTGTTACAGAATAAGTCATTTTGATGTTTGTGCCCTATTTTTGTAAGTGGCTAATGCAGTGTAATGGTTATGGATTATCTGTAGTTTTCAGGTAAGTAGAAGAAATTGCCCTAGAATTTTGCTTCTGTGAAGGTCAGAAATGCAAAGATAGAAGTGCAAGCCACTACATTCTCAGTCCTCAGCTCCAGCCATGCCTCTTTCTACCATACAAAATTGTTTTAGCACAGATTTTCCCAAAAAACTAGAGGATACTTCTGATGCCACGAAGGGAAAATATGTGATAATTACAGGCTATTTCAGCAGCAGTAGGAAATGGCAGTATACATTTGAGAGAATAGTCAATGATCAGTCTAGATGATAACTACTCTACCTATTGATGTGTATATATTTTTTAAAGTTTCTACAAATTATTGTTTCGAAGTAGTATTTTCTCCTGCTTCACTGCCACCTTTCAGTTTTCCCTCCTATTCTGTTCCTTTTTCTTTCTATCTTTGTATCCTTTATACCTCAAACTCATTTTATTCAGCTGAACATTTCCATCTTTTCCTTTGCATGTTTTCTCAAATTGTCACTTCTTAATACAAAAAACATTTTATTTGCTCCAGAGGAAAAAAAAAAAAAAAGAGGGAATCTGAACTTTTCTATAATAATTACATGTGATGATCGAGGGCAGAATCGATGCAGAAAGTTATAACTACGTTAAATGTTTTTGGCAGCGAAAACATGACTTGGACGCATTTGTCTGTACTAGCAATTCAGCACAGCAGGATCAGACCGGTAGATCAAAGCAGTTAGTACTGAGGTCTCTATATTTGAAGTATGTGATCAATGTGTTTTGCCATGGACTAGATTTAGTTTGGTGTCTTGGACCAAATGTTATCACCTTGCGTCTAGTCTGAGGCTTCTCATAGGACTAAATTAGCTCAGATCTTTTTGTTCCCCCTGCAGGACAGAGTACATTCGGTACAGACTGTGAGCAGAGCTTCCCATTTAATTTCCTTCAAAAAACATGTAGTTTGTGCACACCAAAGCTGCTTTGAAACCAAACCAATATATGGTAATTAGGATGCATTACAAAACCACATTACTTCTCCCAGTCAAATGGAAGTGTAAGCTCCTATTCTCTGAATAGCACTCTCCACCACCACTATGCCCTGGGGTTACTATTTCTACTTCCTACTTCAGTTTTTATTCTTAGAATTATATTTGTCTAGGTCCCAAGAAACACCTTAAGCCTTCTGAAGACTGAACAAGTTCAAGAATTTGTGCTAATCTTTCATCGTGCCATCATATGGTCTATGTGCTACATCCAGGAAACCATTCCTTGGGCAGTTGCTTCAGATGCTAGGGCATCTGTGTGTGGGCAAATAAATATTTAATTTTTAAGCATTCTAATCATGTAGAGGCACAGTTCCTACAGGTGTGGCAAATGTTTTATCTCAGAATGGGAGGTGCAGGTTGCAGTGCCACAGCCAGAATAGGCAGTTGGCAGAAATGAACCCAGGCTGCTAACATTTTGGATAAGAAATCAGATCATAGTGTTATTTGAGGGGTGAATGACCAATGCATCTCTTCTCTTTCTATTTTAAAAGAAAAGTATTGTTCCACTTATTTTTGTCTTCCATTCAATTTCTAAAATGAAAAAAAAAAAGAAATAGTTATTTTATTTTTACTTTGCTAGCAGGATCTGAATCTTAATTTGATGGATGCACATTCTTAAAACCCTAATGCTTGACTTCTGACTTGGTAAAATTTAAAACAAGCTTTGTGACGTGTATTCTTTTCTGTATCAAACTGCCTGCTCCATGTCCTGACTTCAACATAGTTCTTTACTCTGTGTGCAGGGCGCCCACAACTTAGCCTGTTCCACTGACCTCCTGGGGAATCATGTACCACTTATATAGGGAATGCTTTATGTGATATGGCAATAGGATACAAAAAGTGAAGTAATGAACTACTCTGCCTATTAGTACCCAATTATTTTTTCTTGGATGCTGCCATCAAAAATTGCAATGTCTGTCAGGTGCTGTATTTGTGAAGACTCATTTCTCTTACCTGAGATGGATTTCCCATGCAAAACGTAGGAGATGTAAGTGGAATTCGGAAAGGTTGAGAAGCTGAACAAGGGAATAACTAGAAGGAAATATAGTGAGCCAGTAATACATATACAACCTACACCTTAAAATCATTTACTTTCAGCACAGGGCAAACACCTGCCATTTCTTGAAAGTAAGCTCATAAGCTAGACCTATATATTTTTTGAAATAATTAGAACATGATGCTAATTGATATCTAAATATCCAGTAATTGCAGGACTTACCATTTGGGTAGATGACATTTAATAAGCTCCCCACACTTCTGAACAGGAAAAAAATAACAACTTCAGAAGCACTTTCAGGTAAAAAAATGTGCCTTAACTACAGACTGAATGATTATTTCTGTATGAAGCAAGTGACTTTCTCCTTTTCAAATGTTGCCAATTTGTATAATTGATTAAAGAGCTAATGGAGGAGGAATTTAAACCTGACCCCCTTTTTTTCTTAGAAGAGGAGGCTGTGGAGTTAATTGCTTGCTATTTGGCTGAATAAATATTTAAAAGCACACTGAACAGTTCTAAGAGGGGAAACTGAAAAAGTTCTCTTGCTAGATAACAAGTATTTTCTGCTTACCGGGGTCCTCTAGAGAGGAGAACTGTTTCAAATCTAATAGTTTTTATAGATCGAGTGATGTAGGGTTGTTGTTTCCCAAGAGAAAATTACATTTATTTTCGTTTCAGAAAGTCTCGTTGCCTACTTTTTCTTTTTTTCCATGCATGTGAAATCTGATCTGGTATGCTTGCTCTCAGAAAACACACCGGTATTCTCTGCCAGGTGTGGCTGCTGCTCCTGTAAATGAATTTGCTCTCAGAATTTTGGCAGAGTCGGGACTTGAGAATCCAGTGCATGAGTATCATACTGCTTGAAGATGCTGGGCTGCAGCTGCTTAAGAGCTGAAAAGTATTAGTGATGCCCAAACACTGCAGCTACCCTCCTTGATAGGTTTTTTTTATAACTCATAAAAAAAGGCAGGGCATTAAAAGACAACACTTAAGAGGAACCTTTAGAATGATAGAAAGGTATTAATAGGAAACATTCAGAAAATTTAATAATTTATAAAAATAGCTTTGTTGCCATCTTGGAAAATGAAGATCTTATGTAACAGATATAGTGCAGTGAGCAGTAATGTAGCTTTCCCACAATCCTTCATCACTTTGTCTCCATTTGTTTTTAGAAAATAATTGAGCTTATAGCCAAAGCACAAAATTAGCTGATGTCCATAAAAGCAGGAGTTCAAGGAGTTATGCTTTGTAGGATTGTAAATATATATAATTTTCCTATAGATATTCATTTTTGACAGTCTATTTACTTGAAAAGATCTTTACTTTGCTGGCGCTTTGTCTCTCTTCTCATTTAAAATATCAGGGTCTTCACAGTAGAGACTTTTATCATATTTGTTCCTGTAGGCTTAAAAGCCACTGTATACTAACATGATAACTCAACATAATCTAATCTAGCTTTTGCACATTATTTTGCAAAGCAAACCTTTACATAGATTTCTGTAACACTAAAAAGCCTGCTGAAGTTCTTAAAAATCTGATTTATTCAGGCTGAATTGGGCCTTCATACTTCCTAATGCTCCTTGAGCCATTATCAAATCATAGATATGTTTTCAGTGAAATCTGTAATATCTGCAGTAAGTCTTCTCTAATATGTATCATGGAAGAGAACAAGCTATCAAAATATATTCTTTTCTGTTTAGATTGAAATCTTTCCGAAGCAGGAGAAAGTTGACAAGACCATTAGAAGATCCCAGATAATTATGCTGTCAGTGGCAACAAATCTGTTTCAGGTGGTAGTCTGTCTTTCTGTGTTACAGTTTTATGACATCCTCTAGCTCCAGAAGTGTGTTTTCTGGAAAAAAAAAGGAATATTTTTATCTGAATTGTAATGAGTTCAACTGTTTTGTTGTTGTACACAGCATTTCTTTCAGTTAGTCTGCAGTTGTCAGATAGACAAATTTCGACCCGGAATCTCCCTAGATTTACGGTGCAGTGATTAGAATATATCTATTCCACTTTCTTTTAGTCTTACAAATCATTTTTGGGTTTATGTTTCTTTCTGAGTTCTGGAAAGGCTAAATTTTCCTTCAGATACGTAGATATGCTGGAACTGTCCTTAGTTTCCTCGTGTTAAATCCTCAGTTACTGATCTGTTATACACTAACACACATAGGAAAGACCACTTTAAACATTTGCATTTTGAAATTTCCAGATTTTCTTTAAAGACAGTAAGTGAAACTAGAGATATATCTCTGACTGTGAAGCGTTAAATCTGTAATTCAGCCTAGAGTTCTGTATGAAGCCTGCTTAACTTTTTACAGATAGGACCATGTACTTTAATTTCTGTATTTATCGTCTTTAAAGTCACTAATAATTTTTACCTTTGACTTTCATTATATTGTGATTTTTCCATCCATTTTAGCAGGACGTTATCACTCAGAATCCTCATTCTGTTTGTAAAACTGTAATAAACCCAAAATTGTGAGCCTGGAGAGCTCACAATTATGTATTCATGGAGAACTGTAATCTCACCTGAATTTAGCCACACACACACACACACACACAAAAAAAAAAGAAAAAAAGAAAAAAAAAAAGTACACTAGCCTTCACGACTTCCTCTGTAGTTAGGAAAGAGAGAAAAGATGACTCTGGACAGCAATTCATTGTGTTTTCTGGACCTCTCTCTTAGAATGGGAGGAATTATCCTGCCAGAGTACTTCTTTGCTCTACTGACTGTAAGGGATCTTCTATGAGTATCACGGAGAGTATATCTACCTTTTTTAAAAATGTGGCTTCTTATTTAAGACCATCAATTATTTTTACATAGGGCTTTACAGTTTCCAAGTTCAAGACCTGTGGCTGACTTGGACTATATCTGGAGAGCAGGAATGGAGCCAAAAGAGCGTGCTGTGCTCCCCCTGTATTTGGGAAAGCTGAGAAGTATGGTACAGAGAGATTTCAGCTGGCAGCACAGAAGCCGTTGTGGGGATAGAAGCAGCACAGCTGTGTTCCTGTGACACTGCACACTGAGCTAAGAAACACCGCTGAAACCAGCTTAATTCACTGGCACAGTATCTCAGTTTCAGTGAAACTTGTTTATAACAAATAGACTAGTAGAATATCATAGATATATAGATAGATAAGTTTCTTCCATTTTACTTGCTTTGGAAGAAAACACTGCAAAAATACAACAAGACACATCCTGTACAAGACACTTTCTGTTACAGAATATGTGTTCCCTGAGAAGCAGTGCAATTGTTCATTTTGTCCTGTCATTTCTGTGTGTATATGCCTGTTTTAATGAATATGCCATTTAGGGAAAATATGTAAACATCCTGATAATCAGTTCTGGACTAGGGCACATAGTGATGCAAGTTAATTTAATTATAGAAAAGTTCTTTCATTCATTTTTGAGCATTAATACAAAATGAATGCTAATAGATGAGTGCATGCCATTAATTAGTGCTAACACTAATAATGCAATAATAATTTACAACCTAAATTCATCAATAAATGCTCATAGAGGTATTTCAAAGAACATTTTTGTGAAGATGTTCATGATACAACAGTACTTCCTTTTAGAACGGCAGGACTACAGAGGTTAAAATTGCAGCCTTCTCAGGAAGCCTGCAAAGCAAGACTAACTTTCTGTGCAGTTATTATTGTCTTTTCAGATGAGTGGATGTCACGTTAATTGGACTTTGAAATACTACTGCTACATTCCATTTTGTAAGAGGAAAAGAATTGATGGGATAGAGTTAAATTTCTTCATTTGTTTGCTTTTGCAAAAGGATGGCTATATGGGGATGGATACTGTTCCCCATTTTGGTGTTCTACTGTTTTGCACAGGGATTGCTGTCTACCGTTTCACCTGCAACTCCTTCTAGCCTGGGAAGTTATTAAAATCTGTATGAAAGAAAGTTCTAAAGCAATTAAATATCGGCCTGAACTAACTTTGTCACTATTATCTGCTTGGAGGGAGTTGCTAGTGCTCCTTCCTATGAACTGTCAGAACACCATCTACTCAAATTTTCCCGTTGCTCCAGAATAAGAGTATGGAAACAACAGGTCCTGCTCTTTCTCTTTGGACTCACATATACATGAATTCCTTACTGATCTTTTGGGGTAAATGTAGCAAGGCACATGAAAAGGGGAGCTAAAATCAGTTTTATAGTAGTTACAGCTTTACATTTGCTATAATTTAACAGAGTCAGTGCGTAATTGCCACTGTATTTGTGGGCACAGGAAAGGGCTGGTGATGCCAAATCTCATTATTTTATAATATGTGCTGTATTGTTTTTATTTATTATTATTATTTTAATGCTCCAACTTAGAAAATTACAGTTATGCGTGAAAATCTCAAATGCAATTAGACAGACAAAAAAAAAAAAGAAAAGAAAAGAAAAAGAGAAAAACTGGGAAGATACAAATTACACTTCCTATGCAAAATTCTTGTAAGCCTACTAAATATTATTGTCGCTAAATTATTTTAGCAAACAGATACTACTTAAAGCATTTGAGTGAGATTAGATACTTAGCTCAAAACAATTTATGAGCAAATTATGAGCAATTTATCTCAGCATATAGTAAGTAATGTGAGCAGTTTAACTGCTGGATCACAGGAGTTATAATTTCCAGCTGCTAGTGGGGGTGATGAGGGTGGGTGGAACTTAATCATATCTGCAACCAGAGATGTAGGATGAGGTGTTTCCAAATCCTAAGTTTCTAGATAAAATGAGTGTATAAGACAGTGTCAAAGTACATCTCATAGCAAAACAAAACAAAGAAATCATATTTTTTTTTAAATTTCTTTTTTAAATGTCATTTCTTCTTCTATCTTATAGCCTCATTTGGTCTGAGTTACCACTTATGAGCCCTTTTGGAAGTTCTACAAGACTACAAAATCTTTACTACAGGCTTAGTTGAGATGTAACTTGTAGAGTGACAATGATTTTGAGTGAGTCCACTGAAATCTGTTCTATTTTATACATATTCTTATATAATTTGACAGATCCCCAGTTATATTTTTAACATTCCTTTTGAAAACTATGAAGCTATGTAGAAAGATATTTTCTATATGGAACTTATATTTCTTGAGATGGAACAAAACAAGGCCAGTAGGAATAAAACTGTTCCACTTCCACACAGAAGGATTTTCATGACTTAGCTGTTAAGAAATTATCTTTTTTAGATACAAATTAAAACATCTTAAACCTTGGCAAATCTTAACTCCAGCTTCCCTCCTACTCTGATGAACACATACTTAAGCAGGTAGTACTATCAACAGCAACATGTATAATCCTATTCATCAGTAAGATTATAAATCAGTGTGAATAAAGAGTGCAAAATTGTGCTCTGAGTCATAAATAGCATGAAAACTTCTGATGCTGTAATTATCATCTTTTGCAAAGTAGTGCTCCTCTGAACTGCTCATCTTGCTTCATATCTGAAGTTAAGCCTTACACTTGGATCCTTGGTGAGTCTATGTGTCTTTCTGTTGTGGGATCGCGTGTGGGGAATTGGTCATGCTGACTCATTACAATTTGATGCTGTGAGATGCAGCTTTCCCAGAGCAGCTGCTTTTTCTGACAAACATAATGCTCTACTCTGCGTCTTTGATTTTCTGCATATTTTTCTTGCTCATTAGGTCTTGCTCTTTCTATGTTGCTGCTTCATTCAGAGTACTTACACTACTGTATGTTCCCAGATGGCCAAGTATTTTCATCTGTGTTTTCTATTTTGCTTTTGCAGAAGTTGCTGGAAGTTTTGATAAGCACCAGTGGAAGCAGGTTTAAATTATAACTTGAGAAAATAACAGGAGAGAGGGGTATGAATCACTGAGTGCTCAACTGTAACAAAAATAGCTGGGGAGGGGGTTGCAGAGTAGTAGGGATGTGCAATTTTCTACTGCATTTTTGAAAGCTAAATGAATATTATGAAGAACTAAAGGCCTGCATGTAAGCACACACCATTTACTGGAAATTATCCCACTGACTATCACTTTCAGTTGGAAAATACTCAAGTCTCTGGCTGTGTACTGCCAACATTCATTCTGAGCCCTCCATATGGACAGAGAAGGTATTGTTTAATATCTTGTCTATCTGACGATTTCTCGCTTTCACAGGAGAGGTTCTTGTTTGAGTTCTGCTTTGGAAAAAAAGAACTGTAGTTTTTCTATCGTTTACACTTCATGTTTACTAAGTCACATTCTTTTATCACTCATCACAGTAGATTTTATCTTGTTTTAGCTTTATGTGCTTTTTTATGTTTTTGGAACCTGTCATTCCATAAGTATCTGCACTTTGTTAAATTACTACCACACTGTGTCAGCACTGTGCTGTAATAATTTAAATATATTAACTACTGGATATTTTTAGAAATCAATGACATTTTCATATTTTTTTCTGGGAACAATATCCAAAAGCAGTAATCATTCCCATTTTCAATTTTATTTTTCTATTACACTTCAGAGAATAATATTCTAAAGACTTATGAATTAGTGAATCCATGGCAGCATGAAATACAATAATTTGTTTCTGAAATTTTCAGAAAAAAATTCATGTATTTTTTAAAATTTATTTAGATTATTGGATTTTATGACATGTTATTATATTTTATTTTATTTTCATACAGTCTTATTAAAATGGGCTCTAGTTCACAGATGTTTTGGGGTAAAATGGATCTTCAAAATAGAAAATCTCAGTTCTCTTAATGGGATACCTGACCAGTATGTAGCCCAATAGCATAACCTCTACCTGATTCAAGGAGCACTGTGGTCTTATTCTATTCTGTCTATTGATGAATCGACTGACATTATGCAGATAAATATAGATTTTAGATAGCTCTCACCCTTGTATTTTCGATATAAGGCCTAGAGGGTCCTTGAACAATCTTGAGTTACAGTTCTTTTGTAAGCCAGTCTTTACAAGATGCCAGAAAGCTTGTGGTGAACATCAGACTTCAGAGTAACTGATAAAAAAAAAATCAGTTTTAATATGTTTTTTGAAACACATTATTTTTCTGAATGTTAGGTGTTCTTTTTTTTTTTATGTAGTTAACTTAATTTTGTTCTAGACTTTGGTAAACAGTATAAAAGAAAGCATATTTTGCTTTGCACTCTTCCCATTATTTCTGTTTAGGGATCCTTGCAAGTATCAGTGCCAGCCCTCTAGGAAATTTCTTCACAGGGTCATCCCCATTGCTCTGTGTAGCTCAGCTGTCTTGCGGAACGTCAAAGCATCATAGATGTGTTTGAGCATCCAGATAAAGATCCAATCCTTGATGCCCTGAAGTTTTGCTATCCCTCCTGCTTTGGAGACGGTTATGTTGGGTCACACAACCAGCAGCAGCTCTCACAGCTTTCCTGGATGCTCTCCCAGACCTTACCTGTAGACACACATCAGGTGGGGAGCTGTCATGAAAAACTCACCACAAAGAATTGAAGTGAGAAGGTTTAACACCACAGTCCTTCTCACACACCCTGCCAGGCTGCCAAAATAGTCCAGGAAGGTGAAAGATGAGAGAACTGCTTATTCATAGGGGCTGCAGAGCCAATCCTTGTCAATACGCTTATTTTCAAAAAGAGTGATAAGTTCTCTGTGACACCTGCCCTCCAAGCTTTCTGCACAAAAATTACTTTCTAATCTACTTTCTAGTGAGGAGAACATAAGAACATATTTTTTCCCCAAAGCAA
The DNA here is from genome assembly GCA_035772895.1 of Perdix hodgsoniae. Lineage (NCBI taxonomy): Eukaryota > Metazoa > Chordata > Aves > Galliformes > Phasianidae > Perdix > Perdix hodgsoniae. Next base: position 3,063,993 of record JAPSGF010000079.1, on the reverse strand, counting down.
AACAAACAAACAAAAAAAACCCCTAAATTTCTACTCAAAGTATTCCACAGTTAGTGTTTGTCATGTTTTTTGTGTATTGTTTGTATGCAATGTGATTTGTTTTCTATATATTATAGCCGTGGTACTGTTATCAGACCACTTTCCAGAACTTGCCAAGTCCTGGTAAAAATGATAAATTTCAGTCCTTGTAAATCATGATTATTTTTGTGACTACATAAGAATGTGTTCTTTGGATTAAAATGTAGTTTTTCTTCATATAAATATGTAGTGAGTGCATAATTAAACTACATTATGCTAAATGTAGATATATTTAGTTTAAATAATATGAAACTTAGTATGCATAGAAATAGATCTCAATACTAAGTTTAGAAAATTGCTGGGATATGGTCAGCATAATCTATTTTCTGTTAGGATTTTAAATTTATTCTGGTTCTGATTCTCACGGTCTCTACAGCAACAATTATTTCTATTTATGTAATATTTAAGCTCAGTTCAGTACATATTTTTGTAGGTAGTATAAAAAGCTCATGCTGTGATACTAAATGTAAGTTGTCTGTTTTCTCAGTGAAATTAGTGCCCTAATAATTAAGAATCCATTTTTGAACTCTAACTTTAGAACTTTCTTATATAGGTAGACAATTTAAAAAAATTAAAAAAAAATTATATATATATATATATATATATATAAAACCCTGCACAGTTTCTTACTGAGTTCATTTTGAATGGAGATAGTTTATGTTGCTGTTCACATAGATTGTTTTCCTGTTTTCCAAGACTTTTAAGCTCTACCATAGAAGAAAAGCAAGTAGACCTACAGTTTTTAAAAGGATTTTTCTGACTCCTCAGCTGTCCCAAAACAATTTTATCAGGAAGGTAACCTTTCCCCATGAAATAGCCTATTGGGAGTTTGGAATGGGTTGGGCTTTTTTTATCTTATTCTAAGAATATTGAGGGAAACTGAGTGAATGACAACCTTTTGTCCAAGAATATTTGTCTCTTTATGATGAAAGATAATTATTAGTAAGAAATTACAGTGAGCACATCATTCAAAGTGGATAATTTAATGATCTTTCAATGTTGTTATATTATGTAGAGTTAAAAAGGTTTTGGTTTTCTTTTTTTGTTTGTTTTTTTTTGTTTTAACTGACTACAAATAATGACAGTATGTAACAGATTAAGAATGTTAATTCAGATAAAGGTCTTAAAGGAAACAATTAAAGACAGAATAAATAAAACAAAACAGTTTTCTACTTAGCAAGGAGGGAGAAGAAATGAGAAATTTTGAAGGCTGTAGCAAGCACTGCAGATGGAATTTTTGATGACACAATGACTGAATTACTAAAATCACTTCCAAATGTGTTTTCAGTTAGAGAAATAGAAATTGCCTGCAAAATTACTATGAAAGGAAAGTAGATCTATTAAAAAAATCAGTCTGAGAGCATAAATTCTAAAGGACAAATGATTTATGAAAATACAGGCACTACGTAGCAAGCTTATGCAGCCCTATTTCTGAGGCATACAAAAGTAGAAAAAAACTCCTTCTGAGGGCAGCCATATACTAAGCAATTGGAAAAGCTGAGCTGGACTTTACTTACAAAAAAGAAATCCAGTGGCTGGCAGAAGAAGTAATCATGTTCAAGTCTTCTGTGGTAAATTCATATAAGCCAACTCATCGTATGAAGGAAATCCACTTTCCTTCACCCTTCCTGCTTCTGGAAGGGGGACCATAACCTACAGAGTGCTCTCATTTGTTCATTCCCCTGTCTCCCACTGTCTCCCACTGAGACATTGCACAGCAAAAATACATACAATAAAGAATAAGTAAAGGGTGGTTTTAATCTCTATTTAAGATAGGATTGTCAGATAAAAGGAGGAAACCTTGGCTCTGCTCGAGAGGATACTTAATCATTTTATATTAAGGATTCATTAGGCAAGATGACAGAAATAGATGATTCTCTGATGTATAAGTGAAGGCATAGAAACAATCATATGCAGTGCACTGTACTTGTAGTATACATCTAAATACAGTGGAAAAGACACTACATTCAAAAAGAAATCCAGAGGTAAATCTTTCCTTCCTTCCAACATTTGGCTCTTGCTCCATTTGTTAGAAGCATACTCAATAACATTGCGAGATGTTGCTAAATTATGCAGGGGGGAAGTTAGGAGGGCAAAAGCCCAGCTTGAACTCAGATTGACCACTGCAGTAAGAGAATAAGAAATCCTTTTATATATATATGTCAATGGTAAGAGAAGAACCAGGAAGAATTTCCATCCTTTACTTGATGCAGCAGGAAATGTGACCACTGAGGATTTGGAGAAGGCTGAGGTCCTCAATGTCTTCTTTACATCTGCCTTTAATAAATAGAGATCAGTTATCCTCAGGGCATTTTACACCCTGATATGGAAGTCTGGGATGCTACACAGAATACACTCCCGGTGATTTAGGTGGGAACAGAGAGCTCCTCCTCCATCTGCACTGCCACAAGTCCATGGGACCGGGCGCACCCCATCCTAGGTTGCTGAGGTGGCTGGCAAGGGTGATTGCCAAGCCACTGTCGGTCATCTACCAGTGCTCCTGGTTATCTGGAGAGGTCCCAGAGGATTGGCAGCTTGCCAGCGTGACTTCCATCTACAGAAAGGGCCATAAAAAGGATCTCGGGAACTATAGGTCTGTCAGTGTGACCTCGATACCAGGGAAAGTTTTGGAGCAAATCATTTTGGGTGAGATCACAAGGCATGTGCATGGTGTCCAGGGGATCAGGCCCAGCCAGCGCAGGTTCATGAAAGGCAGGTCATACTTGACCAACCTCATCTCCTTCTACAACTGGGTGACCAGACTGGTAGATGAGGGAAAGGCTGTTGATGTAGTCTACCTAGATTTCAGCAAAGCCTTTGACACAGTCTCTCCCATTTTTCTGGGGAAAGTGGTTGCCCATGTCCTGGACAGGTATACTCTTCTTTGGTAAGGAACTGGCTAGAGAGCCGTGCCCAATGGGTAGTGGTTAATGGAGTTAAGTCCAGCTAGCGACCCATTACAAGAGGTTGTCTTTATTGATGACCTATTTGAAGGGATTGAGTGTACCCTCAGTAAGTTTGCAGATGATGCCAAGATGGGAGGTGGTGTCAATGTGCCTGAGGGTAGAGACGCTCTTCAGAGGGATCTAGATAAGCTGGGTCGCTGGGCTGAGGTAAATGGGATGAAGTTCAACAAGGCCAAGTACTTGGTCGTGCACTTTGGCCACAACAACCCCATGCAGTGTTATAGGCTTGGGGACGAGTGGCTGGACGATTGTGAAGAGGAAAGGGACCTGGGGGTGTTGGTTGATGCTCTGCTGAACATGAGCCAACAGTGTGCCCAGGTGGCCAAGAGGGCCCATGGCTTCCTGGTCTGCATTAGAAATAGTGTGGCCAGCAGGATCAGAGAGGTGATCTTCCCTCTGTACTCAGCACTGGTGAGGCCGCACCTTGAATACTGTGTTCAGTTTTGGGCCTGGAACGTGTCCAGAGAAGGGCAATGAAGCTGGTGAGGGGTCTGGAACACAAGTCTTATGAAGAGCGGCTGAGGGAGCTGGAGAAGAGGAGGCTCGGGGGAGAATGTATTGCACTCTACAACTTCCTGAAGGGAGATTGTGATGAGGAGGGTTTTGGCCTCTTCTGCCAGGCAACAAACAGGACCTGAGGAAATAGCCACAAGTTGTACCAGAGGAGGTTTAGATTAGACATAAGGAAGAACTTATTTCAAAGAATGGTCATACAGTGGAATAGCCTGCCCAGGGAGGTAGTGGAGTTGCCATCCCTTGTAGTGTTCAAGAGGGGTCTGAATGAGGAGCTACGAGATATGGTTTAGAGGCTTGTGGTAGCAATGGTAATAGGAGGACGGTTGGATGAAATGATCTTGCAGATCATTTCCAACCTTGTGATTCTATGATTCTGTGATGACATTAGGAGTGAACAGAACAAAAACTCCAGATAAAGTCAGATGAGAAGAGATGGTCCTTTCTAGATGGAAACTGTTCTTGCTTAGATTTAGAATTCATCATTGTTAGATAAGAGGTAGATGATAACAAGAATTGTACTTCTTGTATCCTGGCTAAAGAAGTGATAATAGGAAAGAAATCTCCACACAAAGATATTATGATTGAGTCTGGCAAATTTCATCCTTCAGCTCCTTGCAGCAGCTTTTAATTGTACAGTACTAACGTGGCCAAATAAATTAACAAATTAACAAATAATAAAAATAATTTCTATTAGTTCTATGTAATGACAAATATAACAGGTTGAGAATTGTTTCTTTATAATCTTAAATGAACAGCCTTCGCTCAAGGTGGAAGCTGTTTTTGAGACTGAACTAGGCAACATGGTAATTCTTAACATCTGACTTACTATCAGAGACAAATTTCTTTTCATCCTAGTTAGGGTCTTGATGGTGTTCTTACCACAATTTGTGTAATGATCTTTCTGCAATTATGGCATTTTCAGTCTTTTTACTCTTTTTATTTATTTAATGAAGGTAACATTAAAAGTGAAGAAGAGCTAATATCACATCATCTGCCCTGTCCTACCTTATTTTTTATTGTTTGATACTCATCTTCATTATCTTCTACCTGTAAAAGATCAGTACTAGTGCTGTTAACTGATCACTCTTGCTTTCGGCTTGGGAAATCTGAGGCGCTGTTACTACATTCTGTTTTGTTCTGTTTTGCAGTCCCTAGTTGTCAATAGGTAAAGCTTTTCCCATTCCCAAGGAACCAGCTACCTCCTGTGAATAGCTCCCTTGTATGTGCTTCCTTTGTCTGAGATCCTCTCACTCAGCAGAATCAGCACTATAGTGAAAATGTCAGTTTAATTTTTAGTATGAAATGCTTGACTTTTTTAACAAGAGAAGAACACTCAATGTTGAAACTGTCGTGAAAGAAAATCCCTTTTCATGACCAGTGGAATAAGTTGACAGGGATAGTGAGGGAGAAAGCAAAGAGTGGGAAACTGGCTTTCCTCCAAAACAAGAAAGAGCTTCATTTAAGGACATAATTGAATGATTTGGTATTCCTTTGAAAAATTAACACAGGATACTCTTTTCAAATGAACAAAAGCTTAAATGTATAATAATTCTGTGTAAATATATTTGTATATAAATGAATGTGTGAAGTATTAATGGATGAATTTACAGATATTTTAGATACGGAAAACAAGTGGCAAGACAATTGTTGTCTAAGCTTAACACTACAAACACATACACACAAACTCAATTATCTACAATGAAGTGGCATGGGAAAAAAAAAGGAAATTAAAAAACTTAAAAAAATTAACATCTTGTCAACATACTGACTTTGCTGCTTGCTTTATAGCAAATTGTGTCATCAGTTTTATTTCCTTTGAGGGTATGGAAGAATTTATTATAGTGTAGAATCCTTGATGCCTATATGAAAAAAGCTAAAAATACATTGAAAAATATGTGGGAAAAGCAGGCATAATAAAAACTAGTTACTCTACATAAACACTTCATTTTTTAATATCCCAGCTAATGATACATTTTACACACATTTCTGTTTACCTAAAGAAGCTGCTAATAGTATTTTATGTAAGCACATAGGAAACTGAATTACAGCAAGTTTGCAGAGAACTCAGTAATTGCTGCATAAAACACATTTAAGGAAAGATATTCAAACTCAATAAAAAGGGACATTCCTATAAATATAAACAGTGTCTAATTAACAGAGAATCATAGCTGAATATGTGACATACACTGAAGGTTAAGTATTGTTTTATGTGCCTGGAAAGAGGCATGGGAGGCAAAAAAATGAGATCTACTCATCACTGAGGCACAGTAAAACCTCTCAGTAACAATTGACTTCACAAAGGCCACAACTTTTGTCATTTTTATAACCAATGGCTGCATAACATAGGGTGATTAAAACAAAGTGCATCTCCTGAGGATGGAAATTCGTGCTTAGGAGAGGTGGATGAGGCTACCAAGTGACTTGCAATATTTATTTCGTTCTATGAAATGATCTTTCCTTTTCATGAGTACAACCATACATACCTGCATATTAGAAGCCCATGTATTTCTCAGACTAGAGAAAGTCAAGGTCAAAACACAGTTTGAGGTGATAGGCACCAAAGTGGAAATTTGGCTCTAAGTCATTAGGAAGGCAGACATTCCTTTGGTGGTGCTTTGATTTTTTTTACAGCCAGAGTAAGACTGGAGTACTGAAGAGGTATTTGGAAAGGAATTATAAGAGGTAGGATTTAGGGGAGGAAATAATGGAAAGGAGCATATACAGACAAAGCCAAACTCACTGTTCCCAAGTAAGTCTTCTAATTCCGATACGCTTTTCTACATGATCACAGAATCTCAGAGTGAGAGAAGATGGAAGGGTCCTCTGAGTCCATCTGGAACAACTCCTGCTTCAACAGGGACACCCAGAACAGGATGCCCACTGCCACTGTTCCTGGCTCTGGGTACCACTGAAAAGAGCTTGGCTCCATCCTCTTTGCACACTCCTTTCAGGTATTTATAGGCATTATAAGATCCCCCCTGAACCTCCTCTTCTCCAGACTAAGAAGTCCCAGCTCTCTCATAGGGGAGGTGCTCCAGGCACTTCAACATCTTGGTGGCCCTGTGCAGGATGGGATTTAATGACATGAATCAGAAGTACTGGCTTTATCTTGATTTGTCATGCTATTGCATAGGCTGCTTCCTTTGGCTGCTTTCTCTTTCTTTTGTAATGTATGAAGGCTGCTCCAAAAATTATGACTCCTGTTTCATTATGTTGGCCCACAGTATCAGAGGTGGGTGTTGGTGGTATGGCAGTTGAGGCTGAACTTCCCCAAAGATATTTCTTATATTTGTTGCGATGCGACAGATGGCAGCAAAGGGGCAGTCTAACAGAATGGCATATGACATGACAGTGCATATGAAGAAAAATGCACTGCATATGAGCAATCAAATTACTCCATGTGAAAAAAATTGCACCCATCAACATTCATTGACACTTGCTTAATGTTTATTGTGACCAAACAGGAATGTGAGCACTATGAGGCAATGGGTGGTGTGTTTCAGCAACAAGGCTGTAGTAGTAGCTTTGAAACAGTAGGTCACCTCCACTGGTACAGATTTTTATGGATGTGACATGCAGGCTCTTGTTCATTACTGGCAAAAAGTGCAGAGCTAATGGTGGTGGCTGTAGTATTCTGTAGCTGAGAATTTGCTCTATTCAATAGTGTTATTGTACTCTTTGTTATCTGCTGTAGTTTCCATGGAAATAAATAGGAGACATTACTTTCAGTGACCTATGTATTTTCAGTCCTAGTTTACTTGCTCTTTTCCATGAACAATGCATAAAACTATCACAAATGAATTAAATGAGATTCAGGATATCTGTGATATCTCCAATTTTTTAAATATGTTTTGAATTTGGAAACATATTTTTAGATGCTATTGGATAGAATTGTTTCCCAGAGACACAGAATGCTTGATTTGTTACACCTGATCAAAGTATTGACTGTGCTGATGCAAAATTTAACTTTTCCTGCATCTCACCTTGTGAATGTTTCAAATTGCATCAGGCCTGGTTTCTACTTTTCAACCTTTATTATTGCTAAGTTCTCATTATATTTTGTGTCTGTTTTTCAACATAATATGTAGTGGGTTTTGCTTTAGCCTGTTGCAGTAATACTGCAGCACATTTCTCCTTGCTAGCAAGTACAATATTAGCTGAATGCACCATCTTTGACCCACATTACAATTGCTTTGGTTTTCTGAACAGATGGAAGCTCTGTTGTATATCATCTTTTTTGTCAAGAGGAGCTCTTCCACTGAACCACTGTAATTGCAATGTGAATCTAATAAATATAAAAAAAATCAGATAAATTGGAGAGCTGCCATACTCTCTAAAATACTCCGATTTTTTAATTTCTTCATAATTTGTAGTAGGTTCCTTGAATTCTCTGGAAATTAAAGCAATAGCATCTAACACAAAATATTATAAGATGTATTCCTGATTAAAAAAAAAAAAAAAAGGCTCTGTACCATGTTGCCAAACTTTTGCTGATTAGGATATATTTTTATCATTATAAATGGCAGAACAGAACTAGAATAGAATGGTTCATTTGGGAAGGATCTACAGAGGTTACCAAGCATCAAGTCCAACTGCTCGACAAATTCAGGGCTAACTGAAAACTAAAGCATGTCACTGAAGATATTATCCAAATCCCTCTTGAATACTGACAGGCATGGAGCATCAACCACCTCTATAGGGATCCTGCTCCAGTGCTTGACCACCCTCCCAGTAATTTTTCATCATATCCTCCCATGGGGCAATTTCTTGCCTTTCCTGTGCATCCTATAATCGGTTACCAGCATGCACAGACCAGTACCTCCCACTCCACCTCCTCAGGAATTTGTAAAAAGTAATGAGGTCACCTCACAGCTTTCTGTTCTCCGGACTAGAAAACTAGTATTTTCTCCAGACCTCAGCCTCTTGTACAGCACATGCCCTTCAGCCCTTTTACTAGCTTTGTTGCACTCATCTGGATCATTTCAAGAACATTAACATTCTTTTTATAGCGTGGACTCCAGAACTGCACACAATATTCAAGGACAGATTTCACCTAACCTGTGTTCAATGCACTCTATAATATAGTTTACTCTCCTCAATCCCAAAGCACACTACGGGTTCATGCTGAGCCCTTTCTGCTGAACTGCTCTCCAGCTACTCATCTCCTAGACTGTGCCTGTGAATGGCTTTGCTCCATCTGAGAATCCAGCATTTTACTTTTGTTGAACTTCATGCCATTGGTGATTTTCCAGTGTTCCAGTCTGTCTAGATTCTTCTTCAAGCCCCTCATCCCTCAAGGAGTTAGCAGCACCTTCCTGTTTAGAGGCACAAGAAAACTTGCTGAGAATGCACTCCACTCTTGTATCATGATCACTGATAAAAATATTGAATGGGACTGGCCCTAGAAGTGAGCCCTGGGGAGAACCACTAGTCACCAGTCACCAGCCACCAGTCCCATTCTCCACAGCCCTTTGAGCCCTGCTAGTTCATCACTCAGTGTATTGTAGACCTGATTATCTCACAGCCGGACAATTGGTCTGGAAGTGTGAGTGATGGTATCAAAGGCTTAAATAAAATTGAGAAAGGTTACATCCACCATCTTCCCTTCATTCACCAGGTGGGTGACCTTATCATAGAAGTTTTAATTACTAAGGTTGGAATTCCCCTTCATGAACTGATATTGACTATGCTTGACTACAGCTTTGTTCTTTAACTGACTTTCAGTAGCACCCAGGATAACCCTCTTCATAACTTTTTCACTAACTCCTTTAGTATTCTGAGGTGAATCACGGCAGGCCTCATGGACTTATTATAGCATAAAGATCAACAAAAGTTAGCACCAAAAAAACTGACATATTTATTACACAGAGTCTTGTCTAGCAAAATGTTGTTGAAGGTCCTGCTTTGCTGCTGGAGAGTCAGGGAGAAAGTTATGAAGCTCCCATGGGTTTCAATGGAGTAAGATTTCTTGTTTTTGTTTTTTTTTTTCTTTTTTTTTTTCCTAATTGAAATAAATGAAACAAATTTCACAATATATGACATAGGAGAGGATACAGAGGATATTTACCAAACTTTCAGGTGCTCTTTTTTGAGACTGGAGGTGAAAAGTATACTACTTCTCAACAGTTTTTTTGTCTAAGTTTGACACAATTTTTTTAACTAATACATTTTTACTGCTTGCCTAATAATAGCAATTGTCTGTATAATTGGAAGCATAAAAAAAGGTGGGTAAGCCTTTGAGGAAAGCCAGCTAAGCATGTAAACACTGCTTGTAATTGGTACATAAATTTAGGCTATCTAGTTGCATATGTATTTCCTGCTTAATGGCAATATTTAACAGCATAATACTTCTTTGCTTCACATTTTCCCAAGCTGAAAGTAGTGATCCTTCAAGACATTTGACTTTACATAGCTTCTACTAGGCCATACATCCAAAAGCAGCTGCTGTAAACAAAATATGTTATTTTATCCATCTGCCTTTTTTCCCCAAATAAAAATAATCGAAAAGCAGAATAGCATGAAACAATAGCTTGCAGATACTTCACACTGTTTTCTCATGAGCTGTTTCAAATTGAAATGAGTTTCACAGTTCAAGCTTTGTATGAGCCATTTTCTGCATTACAAGGTTCGAGGGTAGACTTTAGATGACCCTTCATGTGGGCCAGATTAGTTTTCCTCTTCAAAATCCTAGTTCAAGTTCATTTTCTTCCCAACTTTCCCTTCACCTCAACCACAAACCAAATTTGGACAGTTCAAATACTTCTATAGTTCAATAAAAGTTTGAGGAGGACTCTTTTTTCATCAATTAAATGCACTTCATCAGTCCTCACTAAATTCTCCAGCTTATTTTTTTCTAATGTTAACTTTACTTAGTTCTTACTTCCTGGAACTCTCCTTCCCTCCCATTTTTCCAAGAAAGTAATTAATGGATTCTAGTTTATCCTTCTTTTCTGCCAGTTCTTCCCCTTTCCTTTTCAAAACATATAGCTTCTGTGTTCTTTCATGTTTCTTCTTTTTCCTTGGATCATGGCTGTATTCACTTATTTCTATTTGATGTTGCTGTTTTCAGCTTATCCAGGACATTGAATTCTGGGAAATGGTAGTGAAGTCTAGTCCACCAATGACTGGTCACATCTCCACAGGGATTAATGATGGTAAGATATTCCAAGGCAGTGACTACATTGCAGTGACCAGGCTCCATTTCTGAGTTGCAGGGCTAAATCCCATTCTATAGCACTTTGAAGAACATGCAAGGAGCATCAGTGCTTTGCTACCCTCAAAAAAGAGATGGTTGGCTGTTAGATAGTAATCTCAAATTGTATTCACACGCGTTCTTAATGAAAGTGAAACCCATACATACCATAGGAGATTTACAGAGCAAATACTAAATTAGGATCCAGCAATTAAAGGGAGTTTCCAGTACTTAAAGGGAACTTATAAAGAGGAGGAAGACAAACTTTTTACATAAACAAATAGTGATAGGACAAGAGGGAATGGTTTTAAACTCAAAGAGGGGATATTTAAATTAGATATTAGAAGGTACCTTTTTATGCAGGGGATGGTGAGGTACTGGCACAGGCTGCCCAGGGAAGCTGTGGATGCACCACCCCTTGAGGTGTTGGGGCCAGGATGGGGCCTGGGGCAGACAGATCTAATTGGTGACAACCATACCTATGGCAGGGGGTTGGAACTGCATGGGCTTTAAGGTCCCTCCTAACCCACGCCATTCTATGATTCTGTGATTCTGTAATTCTATAAGCATGCACAGTGACAGTGTTAATGACTGTTTTTTATTACTTATAAACTTTATTAGTATATACTTATATTATTTACAGATAACAGATTTGGTCTGCATTGTTACAACTCTCGACAGTAGCTACCCTAGTATATATTCTTGTATATACTCTTCTTGAAAAGATGATTCAGAGACACAATTTTGAGAAACTATAATTAATATTCAATAAGATATAAAGGAAAACATAAAGAAAAAAATATTAGATGCTACAGTAGCCATTCTCTTTTTCCCTGTAAAATCCTTAAAAATATATATTTTTTATCTATTACTCTCTTTTGTATTTTAAAGGTTACTGCAAATCGCAAAGGAAAAAAAATATAAAAAGCTATTTACTAAATGCAAATGAAGACAAATAAGAGGGATGTGTATATTATCAAACCAGGAAACACTGATCTAGTCATTGCTGTAAGCAGATAGCTCATTTCTCTAAGTTTCCTAACATCTGTTCAAATCCTTTGAATGTCTTCAACATGCAAATCCTGAGCCATTCCAGATGTTCTGGACTAGGCATATGAAATATAGAAATTAAATATAAATATAAGTATAAATATAAATATAAATATAAATAAATATTATATATGTAATATATTAAATATAAAATTAATATAGAAATTATGCCATACCTTCAGAGGACCTTATGATGCTTCCTGGTACAGGGAAAGTCATTGATGTTGCTCTCCAATACAATATATTCTCTAAAATGTAAAATATACAGTAATGACAGTAATACAACTTAGGCATAAAAATACCATAAAGCATGAAGTAACAATTTTATGACAAAATTCTACTATTTATAGAGTAGATATAAATGTGGGTAAAGCTGAAATCACTATCTCTTTTATAGTTTTCTTATTACAAGATTACTTGCAGTTCACCACAAACTTAAAAGAGCAAAGGTTTAATATTAGAATCTACTGGCTTAGACTAAGTAATCAACCAATTATCACAATAATCAATTAGTTATTAAGTAATTCTACATTTTATTGAAAATTTAGTAAAATGGAGCAGTGGTATAATATCTTTCAAAAGATATCTTTAAAAAAAAAACAACAAAAAAACCCCACAAACATAAAAACAAACATCACCATAAATCCTTTAACACGGGACCACATATTCCTTCTTTTTACTTCCTGGCTATTATTTTCTCCAGGTTTTGTTATGGAGATCTAGATGCCATCAGTTTTTACATTTTTCCGATTCAGAATAATAATAGAATAACTGCATAAATAAGCATTTATCTCAAAACATATCAGAAACTCACCTTTGATATGATTTCCTGCTGCAGTGCCTTTGCTGGTGACAGCAATGTTGTATGCAAGAGGAACATTCTTTTTGTCAAGACAATCTCAAGCTGTAAAGAATTTTGAACTTTTCTAGTTACTGAGGTTTATGGAGCACCATTTCCATTCTCATCAGCTACTGAATCATGTTCAAGGTTTTAACATTCTTAATGAGTCTTTTTGTGTCTAGAACTCAAGGTATCTAAACTGAAGTCCCCTAATTAAAACAATGACAATTTTGTTCAACTGGAAAACAGAAATCTTTGCAAGGAGGGTAACTAACTGTTACAGAGCACATTTGCTAAGACAGAAATCAGATCCTTCAGGAAGTACAAGTTCACCTTCCACCTTCCTTTTCACGCACAAACTGGATTTTCTTAACCTTTCATTCTGTAATGTAAACGTTTAGACAAACAGTCAGACAAGCATTATATGTTGTAAAACAAAACATTGCACAGTAGACACATCTTCCCCTGGGGAAAGGAATGAAAGAATAAACATGTAACAAACATTAGTCACATTGCTTAATGCGCTACTGGAAGGCACTCAAATTTTCAATGTGAATATACTATAAAGAGATACATAAAATATAATAAATATACATACTTGCCAAATAATTTGCTGTATTCTACATCAGTCTGAGTTGGAATATATTTTAAGAGTAATTTCAGGTACAGAGCATTTCAGTTGAGTCGAGGAAGGTTTCAAAATCTTTTCAGAATTTCAGTGTTGCATTTACCTTGCTAAGCACAGATATAAAAAACAATCATTATGTTTTTAAGTATTATTTCTTAGCAACACCTGGATTGAACTGGCAAATCATCAGTGGTGATCTTGACCAACAGGGAGTTGAGAAACACCCTGCTCTCCTCCTTGCTGTCAACTGGCTGCTTCCTAGCAACCATTCAGTATCATCTCAGTTTTACTTTCATTTCCATAGGGACCAAAGCAGGAGCAGTTAACAGCTGAAATGTGTAGACACAATCAGCCTAGGAAGGAAAAACAGCCAGTAGAATCTGAGCAGAGTTATTTTAATGTTCAGAAAAAAGATTTTGGAAATGTTTGCCACAACAAAGATATATATTCCACTTCTGGTATAAAGATAATATCTACAGTAATTCCCCTTCAATCCGTAATTTACAAAGCACCACGTACTCCTGATACTCATTCTTCTCTAGACATACCACTTTTCAAAAGTAACAGAATATTGGTTGGAAGGTTAAACTTCTAGTGTCATACCACCAACATCCACCTCTGATGTTATAGGCCACAATAATAAAATAAGAGACATTACTTTCAGAGCAGTATTTCCTCTTTTGTCATCTCTCCTTATCTTCTGGCAGATATTCAAGCCGCACTAGACAGAATTCAGTTATCTCAAATTGCTTCTTTAGACCAGTCAGGTCAGTGGTGAAAGGTGAAGCATATCATATCTTGCCAAGACTGAGTCTAATTTGTCACACTTTTCTCCTTTTTCTACCACTTGCCTGCATGGTGTCATCTTTAATAGAATTTAACTTCTGATGTGAGTTCCACTACAGTCACTGGAAGTTGTTCAGAATCTTGATGTCATAATGCATAGATGCAGGGACAATGAGCTGTCCCCAGAACTGGACTCAAGGGCTAGGCAGACAAGTGTGTAGCATGCAGCCATGCACTCTTCCTTAAGTATGCTGTACTGCAGGCTGGTGATATGGATCTAATTATTTGATTGCACTTCTTAGGGATTCACCTGTGTTTCTCAGATCATAAATGCAGAATTTTATGCAGGATTTTCTATCTGATTCTGTGCACTTTGACTTTGTTGAATGATTGAGGAGTTTCTGCAGATTTGTTACCATAGCTTCAGGCAGAATCCAGATGTATGGTGCAGCTGTGTCTTCATTTCAGTGCTGAAGTTGTATACACTGTGTTATCTTCAGTAAATTATTCAGTACTGTGGCGTTAATCATGTGCTATAATGGTGACACAGGATTCTGTACAGACTAGGATAGAGCTTCTCTAAGACTACAGAAAATTTTAAGTTCATCAGCAAGTGTACTCCACCAGGAAAGATGCACACATGAGTAAAATCAACTTGAAAAGAGAGAAGAATGGAAGAAATCAATTCATTCAGAAGTATACAGGTGCATTACAGATACTCCAACATATTTGTGTAATGTCTCTCACTGGAGAATAAATGATAGTCAGCACAGAGCGAAATTCTTTCTTCTTCTTAAGTCCATGACAGACCTTCCACAGACTTCAGTTGTTCCAGAATTTAATCAATTGATCTCAAGCACCACATAATTAATAATTATTTTTAAAAAATCCTTTGGTTATAGCTTCCTTAGGTAAAATGTTATGCCCCTCACTTTTAATGCATGAAGTGAAGAATCACATATTTTACACTTGTTTACCTTTAAACTAGAATTATATCACTCTTTATTTTTATTCATAGTCTGTACTCATATACAAAAGATGCAAATTCTAAGAGTTAGGTTTTGTAGAAAATTTCGTTACAAGATGAAGAACCTTAGACATTTCTTGTAACTTTCACAGTTTTGTTTCATTACTCCCTTTGGCTTTGCAACACTATTTAGAATTTTCTGTTGTTTATACTCACTAAATACTTTAAATTGGAAAAGGCATTCTGTGATCATCTAGTCTAACACTCCTGCTCAAGCAGTATTAGCAAGAGCAAGTTTTCCACGACTGTGTCTACTCCAGTTTTGAATAGCTCTGATTGTAGAGGTTCCACAACCTTTCAGTGCAAACTGTTTCAGTGTTTGACTGCTCCCAACATAAAAGTCAGCAAGGTTCAACAGTGTCAGAATCCAGTACTTTCTTACTAGGTTCTTTTAGGTATTCCACATAATGCAGATTTAATATTTAATCAAATTTATTTATTTGTAGATACCTGATATTACTCAGGATTTTGTTTTAGCAGAGTGATACAACAATGTATTGAAATAAAAATACAGGCAGAACATACTTGTAATATGCAATCAGACAGTATGTTTGCTCTTGGCAAGGACCAGTTGGTCAGTCTGAGGGAAAAGATTGTATGGGCTGTGGAAACAAGGACACATATACAGGGATACTGTCTGGACTTGCAGAGAGAGGGTTAGGAAAGCCAAGGCACAGATGGAACTGAATTTGATGAAGGAATTCTACAGGTACATTGGCCAGAAGAGGCAGGCCAAAGAGATTGTACCTCCTTTGGTAAATGAGAAAGGTGAACTGGCTACAACAGATATGGAGAAGGCTGAGGTACTAAAAGAGATCTTTGCCTCAACCTTCACTGCAGCCAGGTTTCTTGTAATTCTCACGTCTCTGAAGTTCACAGCCCTGGACCTCTAGGTAGGAACTGGGGGAGTAAATCCCTCCCTTCTCTAAGGGCAGAACAAGTCAAAGACCACCTCATGAGACTGAATATATACAATGTATACAAGTCTATGGGGCCTGATGACCTGCATCCCAGGGTCCTAAAGGAGCTGGCTGATGTGGTTGTTGAACTGATCTTCATCACCTCTGTGCTCGGGAAGAATATGGAACAGATCCTCCTAGAAGACATGTTAAGGCACATGAAGGATGAGCAGGTGATCTGAGAGAGCCAGCATGGCATTACCAAGGGAAGGTCATGCCCGACCAATCTAATGGCTTTCTATGATGGAGTGACAACATTAGTAGACAAAGGGAAGGTGACCAATGTCATCTACCTGGACGTATGCAAGGTCTTTGACATGGCCCCCACCACATTCTTATCTCTAAATTGAAGATATATGGATTTCAGGGCTGCATTATTCAGTGGATAAAGAATTTGTTAGAAGGCTGTAGATAGAAAGTTGTGTTGAATGGTGCTATATCCAGGTGGAGGCCAGCGACGACGTGCTGTGGCCCTCGGGGGTCTGTCTAGGGACCAGTGCTTTTCACCATCTTCATCAATGACATCAGTGATGGGCTTGGGTGCACCCTCAGCATGTTCACTGATGATACCAAGCTGAGTGGTGTGGCTGACATGTTAGAAGGAAGAGATTCCATCCAGAGGGATCTCAACAAACTTTAAAGGTAAGCCTGTGTGAATCTAATGAGGTTCAACACACCAAAGTGCTTGGGTAGGTGTAATCCCAGATACATATATAGACTGGAAGAAGAATAACTTGAGAGTAGCCCTGCAGAGAAGGACCTGGGGGTTGTGGTGGTTGAAGTACTGCACATGAGCCAACAATGTACACTCGCATCTCGGAAGTCTGATGGTATCCTGGGCTCCATCCAAAGAGAGGTGACCAGCAGGGACAGGGAGGTGGTTATTCCACTCTACTCTGCCCTCATGAAGCCCCATCTGGAGTACTGCATGCAGGTCTGGGGACTCCAGCACAGGAAAGATGCAGAGCTGGAGAGGGTCCAGAGGAGGGCCATGAAGGTGATCAGAGGGCTGGAGAACCTCCTCCATGAAGACAGGCTGAGGAACCTGGGCTTGTTCAGCCTGGAGAAAAGAAGGCCATGAGAAGACATCATTGCAGCTTTCCAGTATTTTAAAGGGGATTATAAACAGGAGGGGAATCAACTTTTTACAAGGGTGAACAGTGATAGGACAAGGAGGAGTGGTTTTAAGCTCAAGGCGGGAAGGCTTAGATGGGATGTCAGAGGTAAGTTCTTAGCAGAGAGTGATCACAGAATCACAGAATCACCAGAGTTGGAAAAGGCCTACAAGATCATCCAGTCCAATCATCCACCAGTCACTAATAGTACTCACTAAACCATGTCCCTCAACACAACGTCCAAATGTTTCTTGAACACCTCCAGGTTTGATGACTCTACCACCTCCCTGGGAAGCCCATTCCAGCGCCTAACCACTCCTTCAGAGAAGTAGTATTTTCTAGTGTACAGCCTAAATCTCCCTTGCACAGCTTGAAGCCATTCCCTCTAGTCCTATCACTAGTTACAGGAAAGAAGATGCTGACCCCCCAGCTCACTACAACCTCCCTTCAGGTAGTTATAGAGAGCAATAAGGTCTCCCCTGAGCCTCCTCTTCTCCAGACTAAACAATCCCAGCTGCTCCTCATAAGGTCTGTGCTCCAGACCCCTCACCAGCTTTTTTGCCCTTCTTAGAACCTACTCTAGGGCCTCAATGTCCTTGCAGTGAGGGGGCCAAAAATGGACACAGTACTCGAGAGCTGAGTACACTTCCCTATTCCTGCTGGCAGCACTGTTACTGATGCAAGCCAGGATGCCATTGGCCTTCTTGGCCACCTGGCACACTGCTGGCTCATGTTCAGCTGAGCATCAACCAACACTCCCAGATCCATTTCCTCTTCACAGAGGAAATGATAGAACAGGCTGCCTAGGGAGATTGTGGATGCTCTGTCCCTGAAGGTATTCTAGACCAGATTGGATGAGACCCAGGCCAACATGGTCTAGTACAAGATCTGGAGGTTGGCCTGTGGCAGGGAGTTGAAACTTGATGATCCTTGAGGTACCTTCCAGACCAAGCCATTCTGTGATTCTATTATTTTAGTGTTATTCTTGTTACTACATATGCATATTGGCATGATACTGCACCCCATTGTTGGAAAGTGCTATGCAGGTCACAGCCCTTTGCTCACTTAATGTGTGTATTTTTGGTGGTCAGCTTTATTCTGTGCTGCACTCAGGCACATAAACACTTCCCAGATGCTGATGAGGATAGGAAGACAGGACTCTCTATTGGTTATCTCAGTGAAGACTACTTACACAACCAGTTGGTTTACTCAACTGATAAAATCACCACTGAAAACAAAGGCCATCTTCCAGACCTCTTTGTTTCTAAAAGTTCATCTTCCCTTACCATAACTGTCATTTTCTATACTCTTCTGAGTCTAAAACACATCACCTGTTCTCATCTCCTCTGAGCCTTCTTCCACTGTAAGAATTTATAGATCTTTCTCAAGCACCATTATTATCTATAAAGCAAGTGACTCAGTTATCCATGCTCCTGAGCAACGTGGAGGTGGCAACAGGCACTGTGACAGGATGATGGCAGTCAGCTAAAATCAAGCTAACAAACTAGGTTAAGCAAGGAAATCAAAACAACTGCTCATGAATGACGCTGGGGGTCTGCACTTCTGTAGCATTGTTGGGACAGAAGTATGATCCTGGGCCATGTACAGGGTGATGGGGCTGAATGGGGCTGCATAAGGACAGTCAGTCCCACCAACGCTATCACAGCCCACACAAGAAGTCTCTGTGGCACACAGCTTGCTTGGGGATGCATTGTAAACAAGTAAATAAAGATAACTGGCTGTGCAACGTAAAAGAGTATTCATTTGACTGAGGAAAACTGTGGACAATGCCATTCAATTTCCATTAACCAAAAATAAAATATGAGTTAAAATAAATTATAAGAGAGTGAGTGAGTGATGTTAATGTAACTGCAAGGTGGTCTCATTCATCAGAATTTCTCATTATCATCAGAATTTCTTACAACTTTGTTCAGTAATTGTTATTAGACTTCCCATATAATCTGGAAAGTTCAGACGTCCCTCTCTTAAAGTATACTGGATTTTGGCTTAATAGTTTGTTCCCTAGGGAGATGAATTATTTATTGATTTAATAAGGAGTACAGTGATCTAAATGCAAGAACTGGAGTGAATGCAATTGAGATCAAATTGGTGGGACATTAACCTACTCGCTAAATTTAAGTAGAGGCACTTAAATTGGCCCCAAGATTAAAAGAAAATCTTTTTTTCTGTTGAATTCTTTCACTGCCAAAAAGTACATTTTAAGAATGAAAGGGAGTAACTTGTTTTTTTTTTGCTTTGTTTGTTTGTTTGTTTGTTTGTTTGTTTCTTTTCTTCTTTTTATAATCCACAGTTTTTACACCTCATTCTAAACTGGACAAAAGTGGCAGAGCAACAGGATGTATTTCTTAATGACCCAACACTTATTTGTTCATGACTATAAACCCAGACAGCTATTGCGTGCTGCAGTAGCTAACAAGATTCACTAGCATAGCTTTACCAGCATGTCAAATTAGAACTGAAGGTCTAGGAAAGTAAAGTGTTGAAGGAATTTCAAGACCTAGGGAAAAAATAGTGAATCAGTGTAGTTTTTAGTCAGTACTGGGAGAGCTCAGCACATTTTGTTTCAGCTAAGGAAATAAATTTGTTGTGAGTGGCACATAATTAACCTTTAAAAGTAACTTTCCTTTAGCAGGGCTGATGTTCTACCAGCATCATCTTATGCTATCAGTTCCTCTGAGTAATAGAGGCTGTTATACTACCTCTTAATTAATTTCTCAAACTAATGATAATGGGAGCATCACTTGTACCCAAAAGAAAAAACTATACTAGAATAACTGAGGCCTGGAAATACTGACTTTTTCCAGGGCTGTACTTGGTGAGCTAAGCTTTTCAAAAATAATCTTTATTTGTTAGTCTGCAAGTCATTGTTTGATTTGCACAAATGTGATTGACTGGATTTAAAATTGAATAGTTTTAAATTTTTCTCTCTTTGAAATAAATATTCTTAGCAACTTAATATCCTTCTAAATAGTTTGTGAGCTTTGTGATGATGCTTGCTTTGATGGTGCTTCTCAAACTAGTAGGATGCATCCAAAGCACTATTAAGTATGATTAATTAGGCTTTAGATGTTCAGTATAGCCATTTATCTGGACATAAACCAATGATTGCTTATTCACCAACAGTCTACAAATGTGAGAGTAAATATATGATGGACATGGAACCAGTTGGAACCAGTGCTTCTTATGAACCCCTTGCAACTTCGGATATTCTATGATTCTATATTACTTTCAGTTGGTGATACTTATTATTTGAATGTCTTCAGCTTGCACTGAAAGCAATGTCACTCCATGGAATGTTAAGAATGGGCTTAGATATGCTGTGCTAAACTTAATTATTTTCTGTATTTCTGCCTGTAATTCCATACACACTTGAGATAGAAGTTGATATAAAACTGTTTTATATATTTATTGGATTGCACAAATAACAACAAAGTTATAAATCTTCCTTGAAAAATTACAATGATTCTTCTTTATTTGAGAGGTCGTAGTTAATAACCCTTAGGAAGAAAAGGCAAGAATAAACTCAGACTCGGGGAACGGTGTTATTAAAAGCTTTCCTGTCTCCAGTACACATTAATTCACCTTCCATTTCTCTCCTTTCATGCCCTTCCTCTCCAATTCTGCTTTCTTTAATTCCTTTGTACTTTCACATTAAATTCTTTTTCCTTCATGGTAGTTTTTTGTTCTGCTTTGTTTTGTTTTTCTTTTTTTTCTTTTTTTTTTCCTGTCTTCTGCCTTTGTTTGTTTTCTTTGTGTTTTACCCAGGCTATCTGGTGAGAAAATTCACTGTTTTTGTAATTTGGATCTAGTCAGCTAATTTTGCTAATTTTGCTGCAGAGTTGTCAGAGACACATATCAGTGCTATTAAGTATGATCATAGAAATGTTCATACTCTTCTGTTGTGGTTCTAGATGTGTTTTTTTGTTGTTGTTGTTTTGTTTTGTTTTGCTATTTAATATTGATCTCCTGTTTGTTTGAGTTAGACAAAATAAGAGTTAATTAGAAGCTTACCGCTCTCACAGTCTGGACCTAAATTTAAAGCACTGCTGTATGTGACGTGATGCAGTTAACAGAAATTTATTCCTGTTTTTTTTCTTTTTTTTCTTTTTTTTTTTTTTCCTGGTGAACTGACTGCATGTAGTAAGGCCTCTTGTCTTTAGTAAAGAACAAATTTGTGATATATTCCACAAGTTGCAGCTTTGCTTTACTAGTCAAAAACTGTAAATGCAAACACATCTCTGTTCTTAAATCTTATAAGACAGATTTTTAGTTAATGTTGGGGTGGACACTATGACCAGCATTCTTTGGGCTTGGATATTTCTTTGGACTGAACAGTTTAATGTTTGTTTTGATTCCCAAAACAAGATACTATGCAGAATTTCAGCAAACTTTTTTTTTCAAGTAAATAGGAAATAAAATCTGAAGTAATGTACCTGTAGATGTTTTAAGAGGTCTACCTATGCGCTAATTGCTTTATTTTATTTTACATTATTTTTTAGTCTTTAGCACAGTTTTCTCAAGCTGAGTTTTAAACTCTCAGGTTAAAAGGCAGTGACTGTAGTCCTGTGTTTGATAATGACATTAATTTTAAAACTAGGTGTCTAAAGGCTACTGAAAGCACAAATATGTTGATGTGAATTTTCAAATATACGGGATACCTTTTTGATTTTGAATAGGCAAGGAATTCAGCCTTAGGAAATGCCCTAAAACTGTTTACTATCTGCTGCATTTTGACCTTAGAAACATCTATACCAACCTTAATGATGTTATCAAAGCTTGTGGCTGGAATTGCAATTGTTGTATTCATAGCTGGAAGATGTGTGTTTTCTTTCAAACACTGTAGCTGTGCTGGAGGTGGGTAATAAACTTTCAAAAAGTGCCCCCTATCCCTTCTCCTAATTCTCTTCATTATCTGCACTCCTTCTGCACAGTTTTAGCATGGTAACAAGAAAAAAAAAACAAAATTGACTCTTCTGTGGGACAGTTCAAATATGTTTACTATCATACTTATTTTCATGAGAGCAACAAGAAAACATTGTGATTTTTGCTCTTTAAAATTATAAAGTGAAGAATATAACACTGCAAACCACGTAACTGAACTGAGATTTTTTCATCTTTATATTTTTATTTTATATTACTTAGTAATAACTTACTAGCAGTAACAACCAGCAGAAGGTCAATATGTAGAGAAAAATGGTAACATCTGAAAAGACAAAACAAAACACTGCAAATTAGTTAGAGCCTTGAATTTACAGTGATTTAATGAAACAAAATTTAGGTTCAGGCCCTTACTACAAGAGACAATGATTAATACAGAGAATGTAGCATGAGCAGGAGAGCCATAAAAGACATGTCCTAAGAATAGTATCTTCATTAAGCAGAAGATTTTGAGCATCTTGTAGCAAAGTAACCTGCAGAAGGAGAAATGGTGGATTTCTCAAATGCACAAAGCCAATGCAAGAGAAAACTTGAGAAGGATGAGAATAATTTTCCAGTCCATCCAGTAGTGTGACAGGTCATAAACCATGTTATACATCAAGAGTCTCATAGAGTAAGACTGGGAGAGAGATGTGCAGAGAGAAGCAGCTTTCAGACAGTTACTGTCTGTCATCAGTGGACACGCTGAAATCCTCAAGCATCTCAGCTAAATTGCTATTATAGAGTGTACCTTTGCCAACTTCTTCTATTAACTATCATGGCACAAATGTATATAAATTGCCAAGGGTGTCAAATACATTTTTCTGTATCTTGGCTTTCATATAGACAATGGTCTACACAGAATGTTTTCACTTTTTTTCAGTCTACAGTGCAAGTGAAATAATATACTGGGTTTGTGCCATTGATTTACACCCTGTGCTTTCTACTTATGTCAAAAGATTTATGCATTACTGATAGTAGGAACAGACAATAATCATATATTTCTTCCTTTCATTCTAATGCAGTAAAATGAGTATGTCTGATTATAGTATCTTCACAGAACGACAGGGACAACAGTATAAAAATAAGAGAGGTTCTTCTTGTGTTCAGAAATTACTGAGGGGCTTCAGATGGTCTTTTAATTAATTTATAATAACATCTGAGTATAAGCGACAATAGAACATGAAGTTATTGAGACAAATTTTATTCAGTAATTTGACAGACCTACCAGAACTGGGATTGCCTCAGCATAGGATGAAGATTCAAGAAATTTCCAACATAGAACACATGACTAAGATCATGTTTTACAGTTACACTATTTGAGACATTAATCTACTGGAACATATATTACAACAGGCCTAATTTTAAAGAATGCATATTTGCCCTTGTTTCATCATTGCCTGTACATTTGAAAGGTGATTACCTTTGTGAATGCACTTAGAGTTTTCTATCCATCTTTGAACACATGGAGAGTGCCTACACTGTGGTGCAAGTAAAATTATACAAGCAAAGCAAATAGCAAAAATGTGAACGTTTATTATAAAATTAGATTCTGGCAATTGCATTAAAAAGAATTGAAAGTGTGTTAGAATATCTGAAAATAATTGCTACTAAATTCAGTCACTTGCGTTGAATGTGAATAAGTCAACCCAAGGTCAGCTTAAAAAGGAAAATGAATGATTTATGCAGTTATTGCACAGGACCAGACGGCAATACTGGAAGGTGAAAAAGATGAAAGGACAGTTCTTCAAATCGTGTTAATTTGTTAATGCATGTGTGCTAGAATCATGTAATTGAAAGGTTCACTAATTATTTGTTAATTAGATGTATTAATTAACTAATTACTGAAGTGAAAGACTGGGAAAAATGAGGAAAAGAGGCCTGAGAATCATATACCATTTTTCTGCTCCTATAAACAGGAGGTCCATATTCTTACATCAAAGATTTTCATATTCTTTATAGACATCTCCAGCTCTCTCTATTTTTGCCCTTATTCCACAGTATAAAGGAGAGGAGGCAGGATGTATTAATGCTTCTGCCATGCTCTGCTACTCTTTCTACAGTGGTCTTAAAGGATGTTTCTCTCTTATGTTTATTTATCCTACATTGTAATAGCTACAGGAGAATACTCATATAAGAATTAAACACACATATTTCTTACTTGTCTATCAGTGAAAAAAACAACAACCTCAAACAGTGAAGACTGTACGGTTTCTGCAGGCAGCCTGTTCCACTGTCCACTGTCATCAATGGAAAACATTTATCCCTACATCTATCCTGATTTTTTCTTGTTTCAGTCTATATCTTTTTTCTATCATCCTTTCAATTTTTACCATGGTGATGAGACTGGCACCTTCTCAGTGACCATCCCATAGTTAAGAGGGGGCTGCTGTTAGGTCTCTCCAAAGCTGCTACTTCTACAGGAGGACTAAGCAAGCCAAACTCCGTCAGTTTCTTCTTACAGGGCAAGAACTCCAGCCCATTGAGCATCTTGGCGACTTCTGCTGGGCTCTCTCTAGATCACTAATGCTCTCCCTGAGCTAGGGAGGAAAGGGATTGATTGAAGGGGCAAAAAGGAGGAGCATTTAAGATGGATATAATTTCTTGATATTGTCTGTCAAGTGGAGGATAATCGCTTTCTTTAATCTCCTGGCTGTGCTCCTCTGTTAATATAGATCCTGACACTCAGCCATTCCTCTTAGGGCACACTGTAGCTCATGTTCAGCTTGCTGTCTGCCAAAATCTCCTCCATATCTGTGTCATTTTCCACTAAACTGCTCCCAAACCAGTAACTCTCCAGGATGCATCATCACAAGGGTTCAGGAGTTGGCTTTGTCAAATTTCAAAGGTTTCTGCTGACCCACTCCTCAAACTGGCATAGTACCCTCTAGGCAACAGCCCTGATTTCAAGTGAACACACTGGTGTCACCTGTTTGTTATCATCTGCAAACATGAGTGCACACCATTGCCTCTTCCAGCTCACAGGTAAAGGTGTTAAAGAGGACTGTTTAGACCCTTGTGATACTCACTAGTTACTGGCCTTCAAATAAAATATCACCTATTTATTAAATGGCATTCAAATCAAAGGCATTACTAAAACTCGTATTTATTAAATCCACTGCTCTCTTCTTGCCAGAGACCAATGCACTTTGTTATAAAAGGCAATCAGATTAGTGGGGCATGATTTACCATCTCCCTCCACTGACTCTAGAAGTCTACACATATTGCTACTTAGATTGTAAGTATTCGTACTGCTAAGAAAAGATTAAACAAATCCTAGATTTGCTCTTTCATTATCCTTGAAATTTTTATTTATATTGTCCATTGTAAACTCAGGACGTTTTTCTGTCAGTAAGTGCTTGAACACGTAAGTTTTTACAGCAAATGAAATATGGTAGTTTCAAATGATAGTAGTATAGCATTACTTTCTAATGAGAATGACTTCTGACAGGGTGGATGGAAACTGAAGCATCCTGCCAGTTCTAGACTGGCTCCCCAGTATAACTCAGCTTAGCAAAGTTAGCATATGCACAAAAGCTGATTAGCTATGGGTAGAGCTTTTCCATTTGAGATTCCATTAGAGCAAATGGTAAAACTTCCATTGTTTCTGTGGAAACTATGTTATGACATTAGAATAATTCAGAAAATGCAGAACATCTCATTTGGTTTTGAGGATCTTGAAAGCAGGAAGTCAAACTGGAAATTGAGTTGTTCTGGAAGGAAAGGGAAAGTTTCACACAGAAAATTTGATTACTTTTCAAAATTTAAAACTACTTTCCAAAATTTTTGGAAAGTAACCCTAATTTCTAGCACTTCATAATGTAAAAGCGTGTTTTAAAATATATAATAAATGAGAAGATACATTTCTCATTTATAACAACACGTACATATGAAGCAAAGCTGTAACCAGAGTGGTGTCCCCAGTACCAGGGCACTATGTGTTATGGTACAGAAAATATTACATAATTTTAATATTCTCTAACCTTCTCCATCCTCTGAATCTCTGTTTCCACAGTCTGTTGAGCAGGTTAGACTGACGATAAAATTTTCTTCGATTGAGTAAATTTCTGCTTAATCATGGCTTGCTTTTCTTATACCCTGTTAGTGGTAAATCCTATCCACTTGGATTGTATGAAAGTGCTGTTTCCCCATTAAGAGAAGCACTTGTAAAGTCCATGATTGTCTTCATAAGATTATTGGAAAATATATTTAGGTTAATTTATTTGTGTATACATAGATACTTAGCAAACAGACTTAAAGGTGTCCTATACTGAGAAGATCACTATGTTGTACAGTTAAAAAATGTAGGCTAAAAACATAACTTCTGGTTCTGTAACTCAAAAGAATGAATCATGAGGCTCATAGCCTCCCTTACAAGGAAATACTTTAGGAAATAATCTATTTATCAGAGGGAAGATAAAGAGACTGACCTGTAATAGTCCCATAGGAATATGCGTTAGAATAGGGATAATGGATACTATGTAATTTATAACTGCAACAAAAACTAATGCCTACATTTTATAGATGGGCACATTCAAAATGGGTATGAGACACAGTTCTAGTAGTGGAAGGAAAATAACCAGTGGGTCAATTTATGAAGGAAAGTAGTAGATTTTCTGTCCATCATATAACATTTTAAAATATATAATGGTTTATTTCTAAAAGGTTTGCTATATTCAACCATGAATTATTTGACTTCTGTAGAAATTATTGGGTGAATTCTTACCACCCGTGTCACGTAGCAAGTCATCTAAAATGACTGTGGTGCTCCCTTCTGGCCTTAAAATCCATGAAGTGATCAATGATCACTTTACAGGACTGCAACCATGGAAAAAAGTAACGATTGCTTATGGTCAAATGGATACAAGCCTATGGAGGCTCTCAACACTGATAAGGTAAAAGGTGACCATATCTATCCATCCTGTGCTTTCTGCTTTTAGATCCAGACTTAGTGCTTCGTTACTCACCTGCATAGAATTGAACAGATTCAGTAAA
The DNA here is from genome assembly GCA_035772895.1 of Perdix hodgsoniae. NCBI lineage: Eukaryota > Metazoa > Chordata > Aves > Galliformes > Phasianidae > Perdix > Perdix hodgsoniae. Next base: position 3,036,902 of record JAPSGF010000079.1, on the reverse strand, counting down.
AATGTCATAGATGTAGTTTCATTTCATGGAAATACAAAATAAGTACTTGAATAGGACTCTAATAAAATACATGTGAATTTCTTTCCTGTTGTTTTGGATCACTATTGTGTTTTCCCAGTTTTCTGATCTATCCCTTTCTCTCTGAATACTGATTTTCTCAACTTTTTTATCCCTTCCTTGTGGACTAATGAATCATTAATAACTTTGCACTTATTCATTATTTAGGGAGAGAATGGCTGAAATATATAATAACAACAAGAACAACAAAGATTTATGATTGAATGACAGCATGCAACACTCAGTATGATCTCCTTGTGTTCTACATGATAACAATATTATTTCTAACAAATGAGGGGTCTGGGGGGTTGGTCTGTTTTTTTAGATTTTTTTTTTGTTTTTTTTGAGGATGGAACTAATGTTCTTTACAAAATTCATTATTATTTGCTTTCCTAATTTTTTTTTTTTTTTAATGTCTTGGAACACAGAGCAGTATTATTTCTCTGAAGAATAAAATCAAGAACTAACTTCTGATTGAGAAAAACTCTGGAAAGTCCACAGTCTGACCTTGCATATTATGTGTTATCTCGATTAATTTAGCTGTAAATTCCCATTGGTATTCTCACACAGTGTGGGTATAACAGGTCACTAGGATACTAAAATATTTTCTTGTCTCCTATAGCGATTCTACATACAGTAGACTGTTTAATGAGTACTCCTTATGAGCTGTTTCCTCCAAAACAATTCTTCCTATCAGATCTATTGCATGGAGTTTAACAAAAGTGTATGCTTGAAAGCTATAAAGAAGTAAGTTCTGGATACTACTTGTGTGGATCCTGTATTTTCATTTTGTGATGAGTATCAGTTTCTCCTCTTGAAGTGTAGAGCACTGTGAGAAGATATTAGTGGAAAATGGATTTTTTATACATAATTTCAGGGGAAGGCATAGTGGAGCATCATCCACAGTGACAACATGTTGTTGGATAGGGACAACTGTTCTTGGCCAATGTCAGGTAAAATATAGAAATTATGTCAGTCTTAAAAGAGCTGACACTTCAGACAGATGATTTATATAGATGCAATGAAAACATTGTAATCTTATTCCATGACATTATACCAGTCATATGTGAATTAAGCATTGCTTAACAATATATTTTGCTACAGTACAAGTTGACAGCTATAATGATAACAAAGTATTGTATGAATGTATGTTGTACTTTCTACACAGATTGACTTGCCATTAAACTACCAAAGTAAGCTGTGGCTCATCTGCTTGATCTTACATCAAAAGAATTCATAGAAATCTATGAAAAGATGAACACAGTTGTTTTCACTTCATTTAATCTTAAAACTATTTTATTTCTATAACATATGGGCAAAAAAAAAAAAGGGTATGATAAAGCTATATATAAATGTTGCTTTTATTGTGGTCGTTTCTGAACTTATATAATTCAAATTCTGAAGGACTACATACAAAGAATACAACATAAAGCATTACGTGATGGATTATCCAGTATTTAGTGTAAGTTTTCTTGGTAACTGTGGCTTTACATAACACCTATAATAGTGATTTGGAAAAAGATATGAATATAGCTGTTCCAATAAAGGGTGTCCAGAGAATTATTCAAAACCCAGATCTCATGAAATCTGACAATGTATATAAAAGATCAAAATAAATTCATCACTCACTGAAGAAAGTCGCTGTCAAAATCATCAAAAAAACCATAATCCCAGATGAGATGATTTAGTAGAAAGGAAAAACTTACAAAGTTGTGCTACCAAATACTGTGGTCAATAATTTGATAATGGCAGAGTATGATATACCTTTTTTAAAAACATAGTATTTAGATCAGGGAGGGCACATTGCCTCTCTATGAGGCATGACCAGTAATATCATTGTAAGTACCACAGTGCTTTCATTCCTGAGTGTTTTGCTATCAAAAGACTGGTACTCAAAGGAGAAGACAGCATGTGCAATATTGTACACCATATAGCAGGTAGGGCAGTCATCTGTGTCACAGTGCTGTTTCAGCCAATGCTATGAAGGACGCGTTGCAGCTCACACTACTGAATCTTGTAGAAGTCCTCGAATGTAATAAGTTATCTCCAGAACAAGAAACATTATAGCAGCATCAGTTTAGCCAAGTGCCTGAGTAACTAGCACTGTTAATCAGAACAGTAAAAAACACCTAGAGATATTTTCTGCTATTGAAAGCATCATACAAGGGCCACTAAATAAAGGAGAGGGGTGAGTGACACAGATGTTTGATGATTTTCTATTGATTTTTTTATTATAGCTGTCAAAAACAAAACAAAACAGAAAACAGAAACTGGGCTGTGGCTTTTCTGACTCTATTTTTCTCAAAATGAGCAACATCACTCTTCTCTCCTGTTTCATATGCTTTTCTTCCAGTGCTTTGCACTGAGGCATTCAGAAGTGACTTTACTAATGAGTCTTAAGCAGATCTTATTTTTCCCCTTTCTATTGAGAGTAAATATTTATGCTCTGCCACTATTCTAAAACTAACCCTAATAATGAGGGGAAGACTGGAATGCAGGACATGCAGGCTGTATCAGCACTGGTAAAACAAGCAAGGCTCTAGTATCACCAGCATTCTTCAGCTTTTAGCCCATTCACCGATAATGCCAAAGTCATGGTTCACAAGTTGGCAAAACACAGAATCAACTCAGCTAGCCAACTGGGTAAATCTATCCATTCTAGGAGAAAAAAAAAAGAAAAAAATATGCTTACTGTTTAGTCATATGGGCATAAAATAGCCTTAGGCTCTTGACAATTTTTTCTTACAGATATATTACCTTATATTCATTGTTGTCAGCTGTCTTTTTTGAATATGATATTCCAATATATGACTTAAATGCTCCCATCTAGGGTTAAAGAGCATTTAGACAGGAGGATATGGTCATGGTCATGGTTTTTATGAGATATTTTATTCTGGACACTTTCCTAAAAATACATTTCATTGAAGGCGTTGCTTACCCAAGCAATTTTTGTTCTGAAAAATCAGTTTTCTAACAGAAAAATATTGACTCCTGCTCCAAAATGCTCCCTTTTCATTCTAAGAGCAAAATATTACTTATCTTTCAGTTCAAGGCTCTGCTTTCTCTCTCTCTACTTACTGATTTTATAATGTGCAGGAAACAAGAAGATATTTTATACTATGTATGTATTTTTGAGTTATAAACTACATGTTATTTGTAAATTCAAAGGCTGCTCCAAAAGTAATTCCTCCTATTTTATTTTGTTCTTATTAAGTTGTTTTATTATATTTATATAACATTCACTGTTGGGTCTCTACAAATGTTCAGCAAGTGTCGGTGAATGTCAGTAGATGTAATTCAATGACACACATTTGCTTCATATGCACCTCTATATCAGACATCATTCTGTCAGACTGCCCCTCTGCTGCTGTCTGTCGTTCAGCAAAAACGTGTAGCAGAATACTGGTGGGAAGATTTAACTTCTACTGCCATACCACCAACATGTACCTCTGACCTCGTAGGCAAAGATAATATAATAAGGGGCATTACTTTCAGAGCAGCCCTCCTAAAATGTACAGGTGGCTCAAGGCCTTACAAAGTACCCAGAAAATAAACAACAACAAATGCATTCTAATACTTCAGTTTTGAATTCCAAAACTTTCTTCATATTCAAATAATACACATACTAGTACACCTCCCTGTTTCCTATGTACCAGCACATATATCTTAATCATAAAAGAGATCAGTTCAGAAATTGATGTGGTTAAACAAATTTATTAGTTTAAAACTACTAGAAGTTGCCCTGCAACACTGAGGTAAATGAAGTTTTGCCTTAGAATCTCTTGGGAACAATTCTGGAGACTGATTTTATTTTCTATGTCAGTTAGTAATTGGGAGAAAATGAGTAGAATTTGAGTTACATATCAGAACAGGCCAAAGATTTCAGTGAGACTGGGATGAAATAATAAATAATGCTTTTTAGCACATCAGTCATGGCAATAATTTAATTCACAACATATTCATAAAAATAGACTACTCCACAGCCTCAGAAGTATTGATCTCACAGTTTTACAGAAATAGAGTTGTGAATTAAATTTATTTCCCAGGCAGCTAGATTATTTGAAATTTACTGATAATATTCCAAGAGAAAGATATGATTGATAATTACATGCTGGTAAGGCTGATTTGAATAGAAATTTAGTTGTAGAAATATATGCAATAAAATATGGTGTAAATTAATTCTGAGCAGCTGTATTAGTATCTGTTGTCTCTAGATTGGAAAGGAACTTCAAGAACAGTGAAAAGGATAGCCTCAGCTATACACAGGCTGCTCCAAATGTAACACTTCCTATTTTATTGTATTGGCCCACGGCATCAGATGCAGATGTTGGTGATATGGCAGTAGGGATCAAGCCTTCCTGCCAGTATTCCATTATGTTTTGTTGCTGTGCGACAGATGGCAGCAGAGGGGCAGTATGACAAAATGACGCCTGAAATGAAAGAGCTTATGAAGCAAATGTGTGTCATTGAATTGCACCTACTGACATTCAATGACATATGCTGAACATTTACAGAGATCAAACAGTGGAGGTGAGCACAGTGAGGCGGTGGGTGGTGCATTTCATCGGAGGTGACTGCTTTATGAAAGACATGCCACATTCCAGATGTCCTTGCAGATTTTCAAGGGTACAACATGGTCATCATTGGCAAAAATGCATAGGTTATGGTAGTGACTATACTGAAAAATAGTGTTTTGTAGGAGAGAGTTTGATGTATTAAACAGTGTTATTTTTCTCCTTATATTTCTTGTTGTTTTCATAGAAATAGGAGGTATTACTTTCAGAGTAACCTACATAGAACACATTAGAGCACACCCAGCAACATTTAATTTTAAAGGGTGAGTGGTTTCTTTCTCTTTTGGTTACCCTTTGGCAGGCTTAACTGATGTGCTTTACTCCCCTCATGCCTCTTTCACCATTGATGGCTTTTTCTCTTGATGCAGACTGAAAATTACAGGGCTCTTTAAGTAGTTATGTGAGTCTACTTGACAACAAGTCTAAATTCTAAGTCATTTTCAACAGTCCACATTATAAAGAAATCTTATTTTTACCAGGTTAGAAACATGTATTTTTCTATATTCTGAAGTTTTATGCAAGAAAGATTTTACTAGGCATTATGCCAGTTGCAGGAATTCAGTAATAATCACAAATTAAACCCCATTTAAACTATGGAGGTCTGCTTCTCTGTCTTACTCCCTCTCTCCTTTATCAGAACATGTTTACCAGTGCAATTCCAGAATGGTAATGGACAAGCACAGTTCAAATCTTGTGGGTTTTTACACCGCTTTGATGGTTTTGTGAGCTGTTCCACAAGGTGTAATACAGTGAGAGCAATCATACGATAACTGTGTTTGTGTTATACTATGTCTCATTCAATAAAAAGAGAATAAAGAACATGATAATTGTGATCTTTACTACTTACAAAAGTTCTAATGGCTTCATGTTTTGAGGCTTAAACCAGTTTCTTACTGAGATATGCATAAAAGTCCAAATTGAAGGTAACACAAATTTAGAAAAAGAATGTGAGTTTCTAAATGCTGTATCATGGTTATGAAAGGAGGCAAAATATTGTAGTAGAGAGATGAGAAATCTGCTATTGTAGTAGAGAGATAAGAAATCTGCTTTAGAACAGTACTTCCTGTTTTAGTTGAAAGTGCTTGAAGAGTAGCAAAGGTCATTTTTACAGATTGTAACTTTTATGAATGGATAGCCCAGTTAAGTAAAGAATATAATCAAATCAAATTGATTTGATTATGTGAATCAAAGATGAAGGCTCATCCCCTTATTCAGTATGCACAGAGCTAAATGAAGCCATAAAAGAATACATCAGTTTTGAGTTAAAATGTAGCACCATATCAGTAGCACATAGATAAGAAGACTGATATACAAGAAAACTGTAAGATTTAAAGATGATAAAGGAAGCATAATTTTTCCAGTTGCAATTAGAAAAGCAATCTAAGCAGGTGTTATATATATGTAAATTGGCTAAGGCATTGGCGTTAATTCCATAAAACTCAGCCTGTGCTGAATCTCTTTCTGGTTATTTCTTTTCTTGTTTTTGCTAAACTCATTAGCGAGGCACTTGAGAAAATTTGCACTCAATAATTAAGTGCTCAGTAAATTGCTCAGTCCTGTGATATTTTATGGCCCAAAATGAGAGTTGAAAGGGAAATAGGATTTTGTTGATTTTTAACAAATGCAAATATGCTTTTCAGTTCTTTAATAATAATGTATCAATCTTAGAACTTGCTGGAACCAAAGTTTTCAGTCGGGTGCACACGTTAGTCTTACCGTTTATACCTCATAACTCAGAAGGGACCAGGCCTTAGGAATCAGCACTTAGGAAACTCCAACACGTGAGTAACTTCATCCCTATTGGCATCCACAGCAAAGCTGACTGCAGAATCCAGGTGAATAAAAATGTGAATGTTAGAATTCTTATGATCTGTCTCTTGACCTGAATAAACAAACAAGTCCTTTTGCTATTTATTTCTACAGCAACCAGCACAGCCCTAGGTAATGTTCCTTCTTTGGATACTTCTTAGGTTTCTTCTGTCCATTAAATTAACATAAGAAAGCAAAATTATTTGAAATTAAATATTGCATAGGAGACTCTACAGTCTTTCTTGCACAAAAAAAAAAAAAAAAAGCTATTGAAACTACTTGTACATGAAAGAATTATTTCATTACAAGATACATATTCTTGTCTTGTTTTACATTTGAATAACATTGTTTAAATCAAACACTACCTCAAAAATTATAACCACTTTATTCTATATGCAGTCACTTGTCCATGTTCTTAGAGGACTACATTTTATTCTGGTAAATATTTTCTTGAAAAAAAAAATTGATGTGCACCACTTGGGCCACCATATATGCCTGAAACACCTTACCTGTATAGCAGCACACTTTTACTTTAGGGATCAATGCATTTAGAAATAAATTCCTTGATATTTTTGTAGGAGCTGATAAAATTTGTATAATTTATTCCTAAAACCTGAATACCAAATCATGTTGTCTTTTTGTGCTCCATTTGTGTTTCTAGTTTTTGTTATACAGGAGTTGGACTCAATGATCCTTGTGGGTCTCTTCCAAATCAGGGTGGGAATACTCTAACAGAACAGACTTATACAGAATGATTTTCTACAAGTGTTTTTCACTCTACTATTAGTTGTTCCTTCTGTAATAATTACTCTTTGTCAGTCCCAAGTTTTACATTTTTTCTCCACTGTTAGGCTCATTCAGTAGTGTGCACTCTTTCCATTTTGCTAGCTAGTTCTTCAGGTGCAGAACTTAGTGGACATTTTGTCTGCAGACAATATTGGTACCTCAGCTGCTTCAGCGTGGTTATTTCAGTCTCAATTTCTTGTTTCCTTTTTCTCCTATGGCTCTTTCTTTCCTCTGTGTTCTGCCTGTACATCTGTCTAAAAATAGCCATAGATCTCCTAGCTTTTCCTTTACATTCCTTCTAAATAACCTATTTGTCTGTGATGGCTACAAGAAATTATTTATCTACTTAGATATGTTTTTATCCATCTAAGTACAAGACATCAAAGTAAATAATCCTGAGTTGAGTCTATTTTGCCCCACATTATCTAAGATGCAATAAGAGTTTGATTTGGTTATGAAGGGAAATTCTTTAGTTCTATTTTTCTCTCCTTCCATTCACATTTCTTATTCTCATATAAATTATGTTACATACAGAAGGGTGTTGCATGTTTACTTCAGATAAGGATCATTGTCTCAGTACAGATATTCAGTGTTTATTAAGCATACTCAAATTACAATAGCAATTAGATTTTATCAGTTTGCAAAGGTAAAAAACTGTATTTTCCCTACATTTGTTCTAATATAATTTGAAATAATTTGTTAAATATATATTTAAAATACTTTTTTACACATTAAATTGTTTCATAATATTTTCGAGGCATCATATTCAATACTTAGAGAAAGTAGCATCCACTGTTTTCAGACTAGAGAATGCAAAACACAGAAATACAACAAATGTTACTCACTCTTCAAACCACATGAGAAGAGTTAGGAATTATTATGTTAATAGATTACAGATCTAAAAATGTATATATTTTCTATTAATGATGTAACTAATGTGCATGGAAGCAATTAATAAAATAACAGAAAGGGATGATCACACAAAGATGTAATCAATGTAAATTGTAAAAAATATTGTTCAGTATAAAAGTTTGCTTAGAATTATTAGCAATGTACTAAAAACTGGGGGAAAAAAAACTAACTTAGGAAAGATAAAAGGCATAATTACAAGATAATCAGTGTGGGGTTGGTGATATACTAGCTTTTTATCTGAAAAATGCCAAGCAATGTAACAGATGAAGGCACCTATCGCTGTGTAACTCCAAGAATGTGATTCAAAATTTAAAGTGCTTTCCAAGCACTGCTTCATCTCATAGAATTATTTCCCTTTCGGGATAATGAAATTCTAGTTAAAAATTTTCTCCCTTCATATACTCCAAAATGCATCAGGAATGCAATTTTAAGAGATGATTTTCCTTTTAATCAAGTGTGTTTTGAATCACACACAATTGTGCATGCTCTTCCTATCTGCCCGATGTATGTTAGTAGTAGTGACTGCCAGTAGCATGGCCCTTGGAGAATCCCTCTCAATCAGTAGAACAAGACTTGTCCTTTCTCCCTTGCAGTGTTAAAAGTACTACATGTCATCCCTAGTGACTATGAGAGAAGAAATACGTGGAAATAAAGGGCGAATGAGGGGCTTTAGAACTTAAAAACAAGAGCAATCTATTTGATTAAGGACTACTGCATACGGCATATGTTTGCAAACACCTCTGTGGAGTTATGCTGTGTTTCTCCATCTGAGTTGCAACATCCCCATTATTCTGTGCATTTCATGCTTAAAAAACTTCCTGTTCATTCTATTATCCCCATTCATTTCATTCACTTTCAAAACCAAATTATATTCCTTCTGTGAAATTTTGGTACCACATAACCTACATGATGTACCTGTAACAGGCAGTATTTGTTTCTTTGAGAGAGATAAATTCTTCCTAATTGTTTTAATTTTGTTGAAGCACAATCCCAAATTCTATTGGGAAATCTGTCTAAAGTAACTCCCCACATCTAGAGGTTTATGCTGTACCTACGGCAGTAGAGTACAGTCTATTCTTTTCAACTGGCAACATTGAGGATTCAATTTTTTTCTCCTTAACATCAAACTTGGAAGAGGACACTCCGTATTGTAAAAGTTCAGCAGGTCACTCTACTAAAAAATAATTGCTTTGAAACACGAATCATGAATGGTGACTTATGTATACTAACATGCCTGATTTTTCTCTAATGTGTTTCATTTTAATATCTTCATCAGAAATCATACAGTATTTCTGTAATCACATATAAGGTATACGTTTATGTAATTAGTCATGAAAATCATTTTTTTCCTCTTCATCTGCCAGCAAAAATCAATTTTTCCCATCTTGAATAAATGCTAATCCATACTTATATTTTGAAAACAAAATATCCTCATTAATTATGAGGTTCACCATGTTCGTATCCAATTACTTAATGGATTTCTTTAAAAATCCAAGGTATATAGCTTGAAACTACCCAACTTAATTTTAGTTAATGGAAAGTGGTATTTTTCTTCATTTCACAGTGTAGAAGATTTTGCAAAATGACTGTTTAATCAAGAAACTTAAATATGATATGGTTTATATCTTCTGGTAAAAAGTATATGCCTTCGCATTTTAACAGTTTCAGAAGATATTAACGTCTTTATTATGACTTATGAGTTGTATTTTTGTATTATTGTATTCATTACTTAATTGTAATAAATACTTTCATGTTTTTTGTTGTATATAACTTATACTCAATTACAGTGCCTTGTTCTTCAAATAAAAGTCAAGCAGCATTCTGATTGTTTACTCTAAGGTTTCATATTCCATAATTAGAACTTCTTTTAACATCTTTCACAGATCATTTTATTTGTACAGTGCTCATTATTTTAGGATAGTTCATGACAGTCTCATAATTATGCTGCTTATGGCAAAAGTATGTAGTTGATGACCAAAATAGTGTTTAAAAAGAGATCAATTCTGATACAAAAAAAATACAGAAAGGATTAGAGATTTTCTAGTTCTGAAACCAGAAACCCAAAAAGAAAGGAGATATAATTACAGTAATGACATATATATCAGAAACACCAATAGAGGAAACATAATAGCAGTGATGCCATATAAGTATATACTGTATTTATTTTATTAATTTTATGGTATTACCTTTTCCCTATATGTCTGGAAGACCAAGACCATCACAAATGCCACTCTGCTGATGTTTCATCACACAAAATTCTGTACAATATCAGCCCTACACTATGAGTCACTTGGTGTCAAAGGCACAGTGAGGGCTCTCTCTGAATATTCTCTTCTCAGCTCAGCCATTTTTCTTTACTGAATTTTTTCTCCATTCCTCTTTCCAATATCTTGCATGCTTCTTCTCCATGCTGTTATCTCCCTTGAGACATTACAGAGTGGCGTCCCCACTTGAGAGTAGTAGATATCCAGCCATGCATAGGAATAAAAGCAAGATCCGTCTATGCCAAAGAAGGGAAAGGAGGGAAGGAGGTAGTTAGAATATAACTGCAAAAGAAGTGTCAAGTTCCAAGGCAGGGATAATTGGATAACTTCCAGAATGTAAGAAGAGAGAAAGAGAAAGCAAAAAATAAAGGAAGAATGAGAGACATAAAAAGTAAATGGATACACAAAAGGATAATTTTAAAATGTATTTTTAAAAAGTACAAAGATTCTCAACACAGCATAAATGAAAATCTGAGTCCACCATTATTCTATGTAATTAACAAATTTTCTTCTGGTGTCACTTTGTTTTAATAACATTATATGTTAGCATGTGCAGACTTTAAGTGTAGGTTTCCAGTTACACTGTGAGTATCATTCATTTCAAATGTCTGTGGCAAGGGAAAAAATTAACCTTGTCAGAATACCTCAGTATAAAACCAGCAAATTTGACAAAAACAACTACAGGATGAATAAGATCTTCCTGTATTTAAAATATTTTTTGGTTAGCAGATAAAGCAAAAAAAGTTATACTTTTTTTTGTTTCTGAAATATATGCAGTTTCTCACATACAGACTAATCTTAAACTAGAAAAGAGTACCTTGCATGCTGTGCTATATTGCTGTGTTTGTTAGAGTAAATAAATTAGATTAAAAATGAAGCCTGGAGAAAGTACTGCTGTATTGTAAGTCACTTGAGCATCACTAACGTGCCTTTCAAAATGGCTTGGTAACATAATGAGAGTTCTGTATTTCTTCTTTAAGTAATACATAAAATGGGAAGAATCTTGTTCTGGGCTATAATCTTTTTCTCACTTTTCTCTTGTATATACTGAATCATTATTTGTTATTTGGAACTGTTGTGTGCATCAGTAAGCCTACACCTCATTGTATATGCCAAAGTACAGAAGAGCAGCCACCTAAGTCAGTTTAACTGTAAGCAGTAATTAACTTATTTCTATTTTGAATAAAGTGGAACTGAAGTCCTGCTGAGATTATTCATAAAGTCTGTGATACACTTCAGTAGATTTGGCTTTAAATCAAGTTCTCTAGTGAAATAGGTAAAATCCTCTCTGATTTCACTTCAGTGTACACTCATTTAAAAGCTTCTGGATATCCCAGTTTCCTATACTCAGTTGTTTCCTTTGAATCTTCAGATATATATTTTTTTTAATCTCTTACCTGATATGCTAAATTCCAGCCACTGATTTTTCCTGGATCCAGACTTGTTACTAGCAGACAGGTCCACTCATACATATGTTCTGTTTTTTCCCCCAGTAAGGAATCCAAGGATTTTCACCTCTTCCAAAAGAGAAAGAAGTGAATGTTTTCCTACTGGCTTTTTTTTTTTTTTTTTTTTGGTCCTACAGATGTTCCTGCCAAGCTCTGTAATTCATACAATAAATTCAAGAATGCTCTTTAAGTGATTGGTATCAAGATATTTCCATCAACTCACACGCCATATAATTTCTTCAGTATTTCAATTTAGGTCAACAAAATATATTTTTTTCCAAGTGGATGGTGTTAGATTTGTAGTCACTAGACTGAGAAGTTACTCATCTGTCCTCTTATGAATGACTGATTATGGCTAATGAATTCAGATAATCAGGCACTAATTAAAAAGTTCAGTTCTTTCCACAATCCTATGCACTGAATTCTGGAATAATGAAGGTTTTGCATCCTATATGTCTCACAAGCAACTTATCATCATAGTTATACAATATTCTTGTGCTTCCTTGCCCAGTATGATAAAGACGATAGCCAAAAAAAGGCAAATGTTGCAAGCTGAGGCCAGCTACTATTGAAGCCAGCACCGCTTTCTCCAGCTATATTCTAACAAGTTTGAAATTAAAAATCTAGTATTCCCTCTGTCATCTGCCTACAATGACAAATATTTTTTTCTCACATTGTTTTCTAAGATGTTAGAAGCTTACTTTCTTCCTCTACTTGCTCCTTACGGAATTAGTTCACAGGACTATAATTCCCTAAAATACTGATGTTATTCCAGTATCATTTCCCTGCTTGTCCATAAAGCATGCCAGTTTCTACTGCTCTCTCTTATCCTTAGTCAGTGCTTAGCTATAGATTTGTTTTACCTTTTTGATCTTTCTCATAAATCATTTCCTTCAGAACTCTTTATCACTTTACTTCTGTTTCCCAATCTCATTCTTTTTTCATCAGTACTCTCTAAATCCTTGATATTTAGGACCACATCCTCCCGAGTGGTACAAAGAGATATGGCCTTTTTATTCATTTCTTATGATGCATCTTCAAAGCAGCTTTGTTACATATGATTTTATTTGATTTTTTTTTTTTTTAATCTTAACATGAAAAAGTATTGTAACTAAAAACCAGCTAAATATATCCTGAACTGGAATATGTTTTCTTAGTTTTCTGGTAACATGAAAATTCTAGTAGTTGTATTCTCTTACTCGTGGTACATAACCTTGTTCTTCTCTTTTCAAAATAAACAGTTTGTTTCTTGGCTGGTCAAAATATGCTTAAAGCAATGAGGAGAATGTTTCTAGAGCAAGTATAGTTATACTGATAGAAAAGTGAAACAGCAGTGCTGAATATGCTTGACCATTTTAACTTGGATCTTGCACAAGATATCTATTTCAGAATATAAAAGCACTAACCAAATATCTAATGCCACAAAACTCAACAGCAAATGAACAGGAAAAGAATTTATTTTTTTTTCCATTCAAGTTTTGAGGAGTAGCTGTTGTTGGGGTTTTTTGTTTGTTTGTTTGTCTTTTTCTTTAATTCTCTTGGTATTTCATAGGATTCCAACTAAAATTTTGATTAAAGTGCATTAAAAATCCAAATGAAAAAGATTCCAACTGGCTGTGTCATCCTTAGATGTTCATTTTCTGCCAGACCTTCCAGGCTCCTATATGCCTTCTCCATGATCAGAGACAATGGCTATGCCAAAACTGAATAGAAATCAGAAACACTGATTCTCCATTTTGTTCAAAACACCACTCCTCCACATCTGTATCTACTGATCAGAACAACGTTTTTCTAAGTCTACTTGTACTTCGTTATTTTTTATTTCTGGAAGCTACTATATTGGAAAGCCGGAAGCTGTTCCTGCTGCCTCTTTGAACAGATTACAAGTAATAGTGCTGAATAACTTCAGACACTCAAGTGAATGCAACAAAGCTGAAAATCATGCAGTTTCACCAAATGAGACAAAAATAATGCTGTGTGCTAAACTGTTGTGAACTCTTCTTCCATACCCACTGTTGTTACAATAATTTCATTCCAATTTTGAGTTTTATCCAGATATTCCACCTCCCTCCTCTTTTATGCTGTTTGCTGCCATCCATTTAACACTTGACACTGTTACCTTGGATTCCTTGCTGCAAGTTGGCTGTGCTCTGCTCAGATTGTGCAGATTCTCCTGAAGCAACCAGAGACCTGTCCCCACTTGGTCGAGAGTTCATCAACGGCATAATTTCTGGCTTTCAAATTTTTGAAATTGCAGCCTTTATCATTGCCTTTTTCTATGCATAGAGCTTCATTACTTTTCAGTGGAAATGGAAAAAAAAATATGTCAAATACCATTTATCTCCAGTAACATTTATTTTCTTCTGCTTGGTGCTCTATTTTGTTTTCCTCCTTGTTTCCCTGCTGCTTCATGCTTTATAGCACATCACACACAATAATTGTTGTATGCCTTGCACCTGATTATGCTCAAATTTCCTGGAACATTTGCTGGAAATTTTCCAGTATTACAAAGGCAACAAATAATGTTCATAGGATAGAACAGATGGCAGGCACCTTTGACTTTATTATGGCATTGTTGCTTTAGAAATCTTCAGGTCCAGATGCTAAGAAAAAAATGGAGCTTTGTTCACTGAACCCAATATCTGTTCAGTGTGCTTGTTTCACACTGAGTTAAAAATTATGGTAAATATATCATGTTTTTATGACCCGGTAGCTTAGGTTTATATCTGCAATTGCCTATGAGCTTTTATTTCCCCACTTAGTTTAATAAGAAAATTACAGACTCAAAGTATCTAAAAATGGTGACAGAGAAAATCCCATCCTGCTGATATATGATCACAAGTAATAAACTCAAATTCATTTAGCATCCATCAAGCTGCTGGGATGAGTGATGAGAACTGAAGAAGGCTTTCTTACCAGAGAAGGTCTCAACTCTTGCAAGACTGAATTAACCCAATAGTACAGTTTAGAGAGAAATAGTAGAGAGAAACAGTTCTTAGGATCTAGCTTCCATGTATACTTTCGTATTGTTGTTATATTTTTAATTCAGAATGCAGCAGGTTGCACCAGTCTACAAAAATTAGCATAGCTGAGTAACAACGTGTAAAAATTCCTCAAAAATTTTTACTTCATTTTTGAATTATGTAGTTCAAACACTAATGTCCTGTAGACTAACTTGTAAATTCAGACCAGTCCCTCTTTAACCTGCAACATGAATATACATAGCCATAAAATTAAAAAACTCTCCACTATGAGAAGTTGCCAGAGAGGCACAAAAAAGCATATAAAGTAATATCATGACATTATGCCAAGGTATTCTGAGAAAGAAGTAGGAAATGTTAATCAATGTGATGAACAATGAAGTAACTTTATTTAGGAAATTGTGCAACATTCAAATTCAGGCCAGACAATTCCTTTATTGATTTGAATCACACTTTTTACAAACTTTATCCCACAGAAATTGGTTATTCACTCACTCACTCACTCACTCACTCACTCACTAAATAAACAAATAAATTGAAGAATTTCACTTGAGTTGAAAAGCCAAAACAATGTGCGTCTGAATCAAGGCTGTTTGTCTGTCTTCAGTCTGCCCTCGTTTGGACATGCATACTAACTCTTTAATTACATGATTATATGCTACTTTTTCCAAAGGACATCAGACATAATCATCACAAAACTTGGAAAGTACTCAGTGAATTAGCAAAGCAAAGAAACAACTGTCAAAAAGGTATTATTATCCTGAAAGAAAGCTAAAGATTTTTTGTCCATTAGTACAAAACTGAACGAGAGAAACTGATTTTCTCATGACAGAAGTGGGTGAATACTTATGAGTAACGTCAAGGTATCTAAGGATATGTATTTGAAATGGAATTCAGTTTGATTGGAAGAATACTGTTTTCCTAAACACTTTTTTTTTATTTTATTTTTCAGTACTTAAATTCCAGTAAGCTTTAAAAAAGATCAAGCTGCGTGATTTCTATTAATTTTTATTGTATTTGCTTAACTATTTTTTTCTGCATAGCCACAAATTTTACTTCATATTGTGTTTGATAATAAAGACTATCATGCATTGTTTGTAACAAAAGTGGTAAAACAACCTAGTTACATACACAAATTATAAACTAACTAATTGTAGATATATTTAATTGCTAGGCAGAAGAGCAGCTGGAGAAACAAAAGTGCTGCTAAACTTAGTGCTAAGCAATAGTTGGAGAAATACACCATGTGTGAAGATGCAGTTCCAAAGTATGGAGCACAGCTAGTAGAACATTAGACCCAGGAAAACACACTGCTCCCATTTAGCCTCAGTATGAAGTACTTTGCTCTGATTATGATATAGCCATGTCATATACAATGATGATAGGATATATTCAGGCAAAAGGTCCCCGTTTTCTGATTCTTTGACACTTAGTAAAATTTTAATCAGTTGGATTTTTTCTGTATTAGGACTTGTGATTAGGATTTATGATTACTTTGAGACCAAATCTGGCTAGCTTTTTCCAAGAATGGAAATAGAAGAAAGCAAATGGGACCAATGTTATTTAACATCTTTATAGGCAGCATATACAGTGGGATAGTATGCACCCACAGCAAGTTTGCCAATGACACTGAGCTGAGTGGTGGAGCTGAATGCTAGAGGGAAGGAATGCCATCCAGAGGGACCTGGACAGGCTTGAGAGGTGGGCCCATGCCAACCTCATGAAGTTCAGTAAGTCCAAGTGAAGGTCCTCCATATGGGTCAGGGTAGTCCCAAACAGAGACACAGGTTGGGCAGAAAATGGCTTGAGAGCAGCCCTGAGGAGAAGGATTTGGGAGTGTTGGTTGATGAAAGATTCAACGGGAGCTGGCAATGTGCACTTGCAACCCAAAAGACAACTGTATCCTGGAATGCATCAAGAGAAGAGTGACCATCAGACCAAGGGAGGTGATTCTGCCCCTCTACTCTGCTCTGATGAGACTCCACCTGGAGTACTGCATCCAATTCTGGAGCCCCAACACAAGCAAGACATGGAGTTGTTGGAGCAGGTCCAGAAGAGCACCACAAAGATGATCAGAGGGCTGGAGCACCTCCCCTATGAGGACGGGCTGAGAGAGCTGGGGCTCTTCAGTCCTGAGAAGAGAAGACTCCAAAGAGGTCTTATAGTGGCCTTCTAGTATCTGAAGGGGTTCTACAGGAAAGCTGGGGGGGGGGGGGGGGGGGTTTATAAGGACAGGTAGTGACAGGATGAGGGGAAATGTCTTTAAACTGGAGGAGGGTAAATTTAGACTAGGTACTAGGAAGAAATTATTTTCTGTGAGGGTGGTGAGACACTGGAACAGATTGCCCAAGGAGGTTGTGTATTCCCACTCCCTGGAGGCTTGAACGCCAGGCTGGATGGGGCTTTGAGCATCCTGGTCTAGAGGGAGATATCCCAGCCTATAGCAGGAGAGTTGAAACTATGTGATCTTAAAAGTCCCCTACAACCCAAAGCATTCTATGATTCTATGACTCTAAATGAAAGGAATAAACAGTGAGAAATCCATGTGGTAGAGTAACTCCAAATGATTCAAAAACTGGGGCATGTAAATCTCATTGGGTTGTCTGCACTTTGGAATCTGTTAGAGGGAACTAAGGAAACATTCTCACTTTGCATGTCATGTAATTATTGTCTGAAATTTGAAGCAGCTCAGCTTTGATCCTGCAAAGGCATACATACTCAAAGGCTTAGCTTAACTCACTAAAATCAATGGAGCTTTTGCAATGCAAACTTGCAAGCAAGCATGTATGTTTTAAAGGTGTCTATAATCACATTTTCATATGAAAGGCCACAGTGTCACTGTTTAACAGTTTTTAGGGGATGCCTTGGAAATCACATTAATTTGAACTGCATATTCATCTTTTTTTAATCCATTAAAATGTAAAAAGTGCCTACTTTGAAGGGGAAAAAAAGGGGAGGCGGATATTGAAGAGGTCATCACCTTTTACAATGTACTTCCATGTGACAAGGCTATGGGGATACCTCACTGCAGCCTTCCAGTACTTAAAGGAGATCGACAGGAAAGACAGGGAGGGACTCTTTATCAGGGAGTATAGTGATAGAACAAGAGACAATAGTTTTAACTAAAAGAAGGTAGACTTCAGTTAGGAAGATCGTTCACTATTAGGATGATCAGGCACTGGAACACGTTGCCCCATTTAGAAGTGTTGTATGGGGCTTTGAGCAACAGGATCTGATTAGATGTGCCTCTGCCCAGGGCAGGGAGGTTGGAACTAGATGATCTTTAAGGTCTCCTCCAACCAAAACTGTTCTATGGTTTTATAATTTTCTCAGACATATCTATAGGAAAACACATTCAGGTACTAGTAAGACTAAGCTGTTTTTTTTTTACTTTTTCTGCCTTACTTCTGCAGAAATGTTATGTGATAATTTTGGTTTATGAAGGTAATGAGACATGAACAGTATGACTGCAAAGAGGTTCAAAACGGCATTTCATAAAACCACCAAACACTTTAGATTATTTATATGCAGGTTAGTAATGTGTCTGGAACACTGGCAAGTTTGCCAGGAGGTGATCTAAAGGGCAACACAACTTTTTTTTATTTGTTTCATTATTTTATTTCTAACTAAGCATCTCCTCTCCAAAGGAACTCACAAATATAGAAGAGTGCTGCTTATAGGTAGAACTGTAAAGTTGAATCACCAAGATCTTTTCTACATAACTGATATCTTTGTAATTTCAAAATATAATTGTATTTTTTTAATGGTATATTTTTACTTAAATGTTAAGTGTTTTATTTACTTACTTATTCTCTCTCACCACTCCTCTTTCCTCTTCCGTATCCTTCACTGCCAGACTATAATGAAAATTCTTCCCCCAAAAGTTACAAAAGACTTTTTTTTTATTATGGATAAGTTTCCTTACTCATTCCATGCATGGATTTGACTCTGGATTCTTATGTATGACCTACACAAAGTACTTTAACAGTTTTTATATATACTCTAATTCCTGTGCACACAGAAAGAAAAAAATATATTTTGTCAATGCATGTTTTATCTGGGCTGTTGTTACAGATTGCACTAGCTGTATTATTCTTTGGTAGCATAAGTAACATCTGTGTGAAAGACATGCTAACGAAAGGACAGATACCTGCTGGTTGGCACTGCATGTTTGCAATGTTAAGGGCATTCCACTTCAGAGAAAAGTTTCATACAACTGGATTTAAGCATTTTAGTATTCTCTGCAAGAAACGTCTTCTGCATATGAAATCTATGCTACATCAATTAACCTTCTTAGGTAGATAAGAGAGAAACACAGAAAGACATCACTAATCTTGCCGGATCTAATGCTGGCAACTCATTTGTGTCTTATTTTACTTTTTTAAGGAATAGTGAGAAGAAACAGTGAGCAGGCAAAAGCTATGAGGTAAACAGTTCATCCTTAATCATAAAGATGAAAATTCTAGCAACAGCACATATCAGGATTGTAGTGCATAGCAACTGCAGAAATGTAGCAGAAATATAATGTTGTATATCCCTCAGACAACAGTTCTCAAATAATAATAATTTTAATTTTAAATTCTAACAAGCTCACTGTTTGCACAGAATACAGTTTTCCATATAAATTCCTGTGGCCTTAGTTCCCAACCTGTTAGTAAATAGCCTGATCACACATCCCTTATTCAAACAAATCTGTAGTTGATCTTTTTAATTTACTTACCTTGACATACCTGCAATTTCTTCAAAGGATTCAGGATACAAGCATGTATGCTGGGACCTATACTCTTTTTAAAACTTGACATGGGAATTCATCATGTATTGTTTGTTCAACCAGAACTTGCAGAAGGAAACCACTTTTTTTTTTTTTTTTTTTTTTTCCCCACTGAATCACAGAAGTTTTAGGTTGGAAGGGACCTCTGAAGGTAATCTGATCCAATCCTCAATCTTAACCACTGAATTGTAATAACTCATTGCCCTTTTTTAAAAAAGCTGTAATATGACAAAGGAAATGTCTAAGTAAGAATACTCATATTTAGCTTAGCTATTGAAATTGAAAATCACATAGTTAAAATTTAAAATTTTTACATTGCAAAATAAGGAGGGTATGTTCTTATAGTTTTATACTAACTGTCTATTTTTCTTTTCAGTGACTTCTGTTATTTATGTGAAGTCCATCAGATATTCAGCTCTTTTAGATCATTTTTTGACTCATTATGTATTTAACAACACATAATAAATAGATATAATGATGTGTTATGTATAGATACATATGTACACAAATTTATTTTTAATTTTATTTATAATTTATAATTTTATATCTTATATAAATAACATAAGAAAAAAAACATTACAGACTAAACAAAGTAGAAAAAAAGATGGAAAAAGAAAATCTTAGATATGGTGAGTTCTATTTCAGATAGATGGGTGGAAGTAGTTATTTGATATTTTAAAAGTAACAGAGAAGAATCTGCAGTGGAAATAGATCCTTCAGCTTTCCTGATGAATAATGTGTATTTGCTGTCAATCGGCCGCTTAAGGATGCCAAAAGATAAACTACCTGAATTTAAGGCAGCGGATTTATTTTAAAAAATAATACCAGAAGTTCACTTCAGTCATACATCTCTTAAAAATAATAATAAAAAAAAGACATCATTTTATGTGCTAGCTGAATTTATAGGAAGCAAAAGGAGAAAGATGTTATATAGAAAGTGAAGCACATTTAGTTCTTAATAAAGCCAACTATGTGGTTTAGCATAATCTTTTGTAATAGAACATTTGTAAGTCTTGAATAATTTTTCAATGGTATTCAGACTTCTCATTGAAATTCACGTAGAATTCTCACCAATATTTTTGTCCCTATGTAAAAACATACATAGCTTCACCTTGCAAAGATATTTCCAAAAGAGAAGGGGTTTTTCCAGCAGACCAAGAGCAGCTAGCGAGCTTGTCATTTGGAGCCAAATTAGCAGCACCTGTTATATGCATGTTTGATGGGAGATAAGTATACTAGCCTAGATGGGTGTTCTTGAAAATCTTGTCTCCATTACTAAGCATTTGGATGACTTCATGTGTCTGATATTGGTGCCATGGTCCTCCAAACAATTTGTGTGTGTCCATTGCTAAGTTCATAAGTAGTTCTGCTGACGTTAGTGGCAAAATTCAGAAGGTTCAAACAGAAGACAAAAAACCCAAAATGAACATTTCCAGGTCTAAATTCAAGATAGCATCCAAGCTTCAAGGAAGATTCCTTCTGCTTTGAAGGTGAGTGTCTTAAGGAAACATAAATAGGCTGGCTCTATGCATCCTCTATGCAGAGAGAAATCACTTCTTATCTTTGCAATTAATCTACAGTTCAAATAATATACTTACTGAGTACCTAAAATAAAGCACGTTGACAGGAGGCGTCTTGTACATGCTTTCCAGGTGCTTGTTGTAAACACAGATTTCTGAGCTCACAAGATATGCAAAATAAGAACCTTTGGTGGTTTGGTCTTGCACTCACTCTGTCTTATTTTTTCTTTGCTGACAGTCTGCAAAAGAGAAAAAAGAGAAGGTTACCCCACCAACATGAAATTATAGAATCACAGAATATCTCAAGTTGAAAGAAACCCACAAGTAGAACTCCTGGTTCCATACAGGACCACTCCACATTCAAACCCTATTTAAAAAAGTGTTGTATAAATGCTCCTTGAACTCTGGCAGCTTGGAGCCATGACTTCTGTCCTGGGAAAATTGTTCCATGCCCTCCATACTGCTGACTTAGATTCAACTTGCCATCAGCTGAAACATCCAGATTATTTTTGCAGGAGAGCTTTCCAGCCAGTCATCCCGCAGTCTGTATATATATCCAGTGTTGCCATGTCCTGGGTAAAAAATCTGGCACTTGCTCTTGCTAAAATTTACATATCTGTTGGTTATCCAGCCCTCTAATTTGTCAGTATGTCTCTGCAAGTCCTCTACCCCTGAGGGAGTCAACAGTTCCTACCAATTTAGTGTTCTCTGTAAACTTACTTTAAGTTCTGTACTCAAGTCATTTATGAAAACATTAAAGAGAATGCTTAAAAGCCCTAAAATGGAGTCCTGCGGATCTCCACTAGCGATTGATCACCTGCTTGATATAATCCCATTTACTATCAGCCTTTGAGCCCAA
Organism: Perdix hodgsoniae; assembly: GCA_035772895.1. Lineage (NCBI taxonomy): Eukaryota > Metazoa > Chordata > Aves > Galliformes > Phasianidae > Perdix > Perdix hodgsoniae. The sequence goes on along the minus strand of JAPSGF010000079.1, from coordinate 3,014,921 downwards.
CCTGTCAGCCAAATGTTAATTCACTGAATTATGTATTTGTCTAGCTGGATATTTTGTCCACAAGGATCTGTGAGAAATAGTATTGAAAGTTTTGCTGAAATCCAAAAATATTACATCAACTGGCTTTTTCTAGTCAAAGAGATGGGTAACCTTGCTGTAAAAGTAAATTAAATGCATTTTGCCTTACAAACCCATGTTGGCTGTGCCCAATGACTGCATTGTTTTTCACATGGTTTTCAATAACTCTCAGAATAATTTTCTCCATAATTTTGCCAGGCACAGAATTGAGACTTATGGGCTGGGATAAATCCCTTCAGGCTTCCAGCTAGATGACTTACTTTTTATTGGCTTGGACACTTCTCTGAGACCACTCTCTCCAGCTGAGTGCTGTAAAACAGCCATGCTTTCTTCCCATCACAGGAAGCAAAGGTCAGTCAACATGCAGTAGCCAAGATCAGCGGCTGGGCTTCAGGGTCTATAGTCGAGTTTAAAGGAGATGACTAACTACCACCCACCAGTTTGTAACAGAAATAGTGCTGTAGATTCACCCTTCTCTGGAGTGGTTTAAGCATCAAATTATTTACTTGCTGACAGGATCTAAATGCTCTTGTAGGCTTCCAGGCGTCTCATTTGTTCAAGAAAACATGGATTTCATATTGCAAGCTCTTACTTTTCAGTGCGAATATTATACTCTGTTTAGAATGTGTAGGATCTAGTCACTGTAGTGTTAAACTGCAGTTGCCTTAACCCTTTTCTAGCTTTAAAAACAGGTAACACTGAACACTGTATTCTTATTCTCCCATTCTCCATTTTTTTTCCTTCCACTAGAAAACAAAACAAAAGCAAAAAATACCCCTGAGAGTTGCACTAAAATAAAAAAGAAAAAGCATAATTCTACTGAGAAAAAACAGAAAGAAGTGGCCACTTTGCTGCCTGCAGAAATGGACAGAAGATGTGTATGCGTTCTGAGCAGAGGAAATTGCCATTGACTCCTGTGCAGGATTTATTTCAAAAAATATTTAAGATGATTTCACCTCAGAGATTAATGCTTGAAGTGAAGAGAAGTGAGAAGCTGCAGCATGGAAAGCTGATTTGTGAAATGTAATCTGGGATGGAAACTTTCAGTTTGGGAAAGGATTGTAGTATGCTAGGGTAATTTTAGAGCTATTTTACATTTAGATAATGCATCTGTGATTTGATGGAGAAAACTGATGGAAAGTGCTAAGAAAATCATTTAACTCAGGAGCAATGCAATTATTGAGAAATAATTCATACAAGCAGCATGCCTGGGTTTGGCAAAATGTGCCTTTTAACTTCTGCCTATTGAGCATAAATATATTTTATAAAGCTCCCTCCTAACTTGAGCTAAAAGAGGACATACCCTGTAGAGAAAATCCCTTCATTCAGAGGTGCAAGGTTAGAACATTTTTATTGTGGTGCCCAATCTGCAGGAGAGAAAAAGAAGATAATGCAGTGGCATCCAGTAAAATATCCTCAGAAGTTTTTATATCTCAAAGGCAGTATGAAAAGTTAGTTGTAGAAAAACAAAACAAAGCAAAACAAAACCCAACCTAAGTTAATAAATAATGCATTTAGTTTTAAAGTATTTGGATTATTTAGGGGATTCATCAAACACTGAGCAAAGAGATATCAGCATGGGAAACTTGGACCATGCTGGGAAATGTTTGTTAAACAGAAAAAAATCAGTCTACACAGGAAAAGGAATAAACTGATGAGAAGCAGTGAATGATTTAATACATGTGTACACAGGGATGCTCTGTGTTTGACTTACACAGATGGCCACCCTTTCCCACCTTCAGACTGAATTGCCATTAGACAGTACTTGCAGAGTGCACAGACAACTCAAACAGAAAAAGAGTGTGACCTCTTAACAAAAGACAGTTTTCATTTCTTTCTTCTATTTTGCTTTTGTTGCCATGATAAGACCATCTCTTGCCATTTGTTCGTAGTAAGTGGTTTACATTCTGTTTTCCTGCCACTGGTGTTAAAGCTGTCATCTGTGTTTCATTATCTACTCTGCTGGGTTTTTAGCCACTCTTCAGCTTATAAAAAACACAGCTGCCAAAATAATCAAGTCAGCTATTATGACAAGCCTGCTTCTATTTTGAAGCTCTGCTTTCTTGCACTGTTTCCTGCCAAATCGGGGTCAACTGTTACAGTTTTGACAGAGCATATCACTTTCAAACATGTCCTCCAATGAGGTTCCATAAGACCAAGTGTAGGGTGATGCACTTGGGTTGGGGCAATCCCAGGTATTTATACAAAGTGGGGGAAGATTTCCTTGAGAGCAGCCCTGCGGAAAAGGACTTGGGGATCCTGGTAGATGGGAAGCTGGACACGAGCCAGCCGTGTGCGCTTGTAGCTCAGAAAGCCAACTGTGTTCTGGGCTGCATTAAAAAGGGGTGGCCAGCAGCGAGAGGAAGGTGATTGACCCCCTCTACTCAGCTTTTGTGAGGCCCCATTTGGAGTACTGCATCCAGACCTGGGGCCCCCTGTACAGGAAGGATGTGGAGCTCTCAGAGTGGGTTCAGAGGAGGGCCATTAAGATGATCAGAGGGCTGGAGCACTTGTCTATGAGGAAAGGTTGAGGGAACTGGGCTTGTTTAGCTTAAGAAGAGAAGGCTCTGAGGAGACCTCATGGTGGCCTTCCAGTATTTGAAGGGAGCATATAAACAGGAGGGGGAATGGCTGTTTACGAGGGTGGATTGTGATAAGACAAGGGGGAATGGTTTTAAACTGAGACGGGGGAGGTTTAAGTTAGATATTTGGAGGAAGTTTTTCACCCAGAGCGTGGTGATGCACTGGAACAGGTTGCCCAAGGAGGTTGTGGATGCCCCATCCCTGGAGGCATTCAAAGCCAGGCTGGATGTGTCTCTGGGCAGCCTGGTCTGGTGGTTGGTGACCCTGCAAGGGGCAGGGGGTTGAAACTCAATGATCATTGTGGTCCCTTTCAACCCAGGCCATTCTATGGTTCTGTGATCTCTATTCACTCTTTTGTTTATGGGAACAAGCATCTTAGAAGTTCTTCCTAGGTAGCCTCTTAATTCTACAATACATTTCTAGAATACAGTTGATCTATAAATTGATCCTAGTGTCTTTCCATTAAGACCTAAGGATATAATGTTTGGAAAAGAAGTACTCTGATCTGATAGGAATTCAAGAGCAAGCGAGATGTTGATAAAAATTTATTTTGAGCATTCTGAAGCAGTTTGGACATGCATACTTAAACACGTGATCTTAGTTCTGCTATCTCTGTTTTTCTTCTTGTCTTTCTTCTTATCTTTTGCTGCAGTCATTTGTTGTGTCTTGGCTCAGACAAAATATTCCGTATGAAAATCTTTCCATGTGCATGTGAATGCTCATAAAGCAAATACAAGTTTCTGTTCTGATGGAGTACTGCAGGAACCTACCAAAATATATGTTATTTCAGTATTGTTATGGAAACTATAACTAGGTGGTGCATCAGCTAGCCAAAAAAATTTTGTAAAAGAACTGTTGAGATTTTTTTTCAAAATTCTAAAAGAGATGTTAAAGCCATTCTCATCAGTCACAACTCCGGTTATGAAGCAGACTTAGTCCATCGTGTAAGCAGGTCATCAATCTTAACATGTCAAACTAAGGCAAATTTCATCGAAGTAGCAGAATTCACATTCTGGATATGCAAAACCATTTAAATTTTCTGTGTGGCCTAAATTTTCGGTGCACGTTATTTGCATGACAGTTTTTCTAGTGCTATGTAATAGTATAGGTTATGATGATGATTGTCATTAGGACTCATTAGGAACTCACAAGTTCCATTTGTACTCTTTCTCTACGTATGTCTTATGGTATAGACACTATTTACATATATTTTAGTGTATCTTAGATAATGCAACACCCTTTAACATTGTTTTTTCTCTACAAAATATCTAATATTTTCTGAATAAAGTTAAATTTAAGTCTCTAAAACTACAAAAGAACATAGAATCATAGAATCACTAAGATTGTAAAAGAAATCTATGATCATCCAGTCTAACCATCCATCTATCACAAATATTTCCCACTAAACTGTGTCCCTCAGTACATCTAAATGTTTCTTGAACACCTCCAAGGATGGTGATTCAACCATCTCCCTGGGCATCCTGTTCCAGAGCCCAACCAGTCTATTGGAGAAGTATTTCTTAACATCCAACCTGAATCTCCTTCAGTGCAACTTGAGGCCATTCCCTCTAGTCCTATTGCTTGTTATGTGGGAGAATAGACCAACCCCCATCTTGCCATGATCTCCCTTCAGAGAGTTGTAGAGAGCAATAAGATCACCCCTGAACCTCCTCCAAATTAAATTATCCCAGCTAACTCATCTGCTCCTCACAAAACTTATGCTCCATACCCCTCACCAGTTTAATTGCCCTTCCCTCTTCACTGAGGCTCCAGGGCCAGTGTCTTTCTTGTAGTCAGGGGTCCAAAACTGAACACAATACTTGAGGTGCGGCCTCACCAGTGTTGAGTACAGAGGGATGATCACTTCTCTGCTCCTGCTGGTAGTACAATTTCTGATACAAGCCAGGATGCCTTTGGCCCTCTTGGAAACCTCATCACACTGCTGGCTCACATTCAGTCGAGCACCAGTCAATACCCCGAGGTCCATTTATTCTACATCGTCTCCTGCTACTCTGACTCTGCCCCAAGTCTGTATTATTGCGTGGGGTCATTGTGACCAAAGTGCAGGACCCGGCACATCATATTGATAAAAATCCAGTCTGAGATCACAGTTTCATGGATGCAGATGAAGAAACTTACCTTTAATTATTTCATTTATGATCTCTGAGAGCATCCAGCATGCTAGGCCAGTCCACAAGCTCACTTTTGCAGGAAAAACAAAAACAAACAAAAAAAAAAAGCCCTGGGCAAACACATATGTTAAGCAGCCTAACCTTGGCTGCGTACTACATGCATTATATTAGTGATAATGTTATAAAATGCTGTTTAAGCTAAGTTAATGATTCCTAGACGAGATCAGACTGAGGGCTTGTGAGAATGTGGGTGATTGAGTGCTGACGTGATATGAGGTGGAGCAAAAGTACATACTCTCTTTTGATTTCCCTGATGAAGTAAACAGAGGCACTGTGAGAAAAAGTCTGTTGGAGGAGAGTGGGTGGAAATGCATGCCCTCAGTAAGAACGGAGTGACAGGTTTTGTGTTGCTATCTATTTTCAATATTTTATGTCAGAAATTGCTCAGGGTATTCATGTGAGCCCCTAACTGTGAAATTTCACTGTAGCAGCAAGTAGCTGTACAGCTTTATCCTTATATGAATATATTTAACAAATTCTCTAAGCGACAGGTTCTTTTACTGCTAGAAGGTAACGCTATGCAGCATCATCACTACCAGTAAGAGTTATGCTCCAAAGCCTCCTGTGTGTTTTGGGCAAGAATAACTACATCTTCAGCAGACCAAACAGTTTTAATGCAAGCAACAAAGGTCACTTGAAATGCTTGCCTTACACAGCTGAGAGCTGGAAATAATCAGAACACATTGACTTTGACCTCAATGTTGCTGGGGAATTAGGCATAATCCAGAGAAAACCAGGGGCTAACCAAGAGCAACACTAAGGCATTTCCCAATAAAGCCAGTGGCGGTCTATTGCTTAGCATGTATGAAGCATATAAAAATCAATTTTTTTTTTTCCAACATTTTTAAACTTTATGAAACAAGAACTTCTGCTTAGGTATGGAAAAATCTATGCAACAACTGAAATATCTAAAGGATCCATATTTTCTAGGAAATGAAAGAAAGGCTATAAGCCTGTAAAATATCTCACGCTTTGTGTATTTGGTTGTTTCCCTCAAGTCCAGAGCAGAGAGGTGTAGCAAACATGTAGCGAAGTTGGATAGAACAGAAGGCAGAAAAGAGCTAAACATGTTGTACCTTTTTTATATTCTAACTGCATTGCCTCCTTCTGTTGCTTCAAATCACATCTGACACTTATTTAGTTAATCTGATAGATTGCAAATGTGTATCTAAGGCTTTAAATGTAATCGACACATGTTAAAAATATAAACATAAAAATCTGAAGTATCTGAGTCTTGTCCTCCTCAGGGCACTCCTAATTTTTTTACCTGTGTCAGAAATAATGTTGTCTTTTTTATATTTCCAGTTTAGTCAACGCATTTGGATTTTTAGTTATTTATTACACTGTTCAGATTTGGCAGTTTCACTTGCCACGGTCAGTGGCTGTGATGCCCATAACTGTCATTCAATACTAACATGGCAAGAATATGAAATTGTACTTTTTTTCTTCACTATACCATGTTTTTCTCAGTTTAAGAATATTCACAAAAAGTATGCAATTGTTCTTGAGCTTGATAGAAAAGATTATGATTCTGTTCCAAAAATTACTGTTTTTCTTCATTGCTATAAATTTCATGTATAATTTTTCATGTTACTAATGTCACTCTAAATTGCAAAGATAAATTTTTGATTTTAACCAAGAAAGTAAACTGTCATACTTGTGTCCTGCCTTCTTAAGTATTTTAATCACATTTTCTTTGCAGTAAGATTTTTATAAAATGTGCTTCTGGCTATTTTGTTTTGTTCATTTGGTACGTGTTTTGTTGTTTTTCTTTTTTCATTTCATGTTTAAACGGCCTATTTCCTTGACAGAAGTTAAGTCCTGAGTTCACGTTGGCAGTTGACTGACAATGAGCTTCTCATAGCCTTTAAAATACTAGTTAGTGACACTGTCCTTTAGATGGTGATTCTAAAAGAATGTAGAGTAGACACGTACAGACAAAATGCTCATATCTACCACCCCACACTCTGCTTTTATCAGTTCAGATTACACAGTTCAGCCTAGTCTGTTGATGGGGTGTAGAACATTTCCGATTTAATCATGTTGCATACTTAATTACCATGACAATATATCTATGCAAAGTCCATAGAGCAGGTGAAACACAGACAGGTGTGACAGTGTACTTCCTCAACATGTCCATTTCGCAGAATCCTTGTTCAACCAGTAGGCAGTGGCAGTTGTGATGGCTGCATTTGGTTACACAATAACCAGTGGTTAACAGAGCATGCGCGAACCAAACACAGCTGGTATGCAATATGAGTCAATATCTTACACCATAAATAGCAGAGGCAAGAACTAGTTGAACTCTCCTGCATGGCAGTGGGCTGCATGCAAGGATCTTCCCTTGAGTAAGGACGCCTCTCAAGGTTTCTTCTCAAGGCGTAGAGATTCCTTACCCACGACGGATTCTCAGTAAGTCACTAATGGCTTTGCAAACTTTGCATTTTTTATTGATTTTGTACATCATCCTTTAGGCATAAACTGTTGATCAAGTCTGGAACTTGGACCCCACTGCACCCATGTTCCTACTGATTCGATGGAAGAGTCTCCATGACAGTTTTGTCTGACATTGTCCTCTATGCAGTAAATACCCATGTGTACTCTTCCACTGAATCTTGTTAAACTACAGTCTTATTTATGATTCAATGTTGTTTCATCACTGTGTTATATCAATAGCATACTGCTGCTTTACACTTGCAAGTGTATCTCTGCTCTGTGACAACAGGGAACTGTCTTAATCTCCTACTTTCATTTACTATTAGATATTTTGCATGATAGCATTAGATTTTTCTCCATGCTAAAGATTTTTTTTATGTAGTATTATTAGAGTTTTATTCATGCTAAAGCATGACCGTGTGATTTTTTCTTTTTTTTTTTTTTTTTTCTTTGCCAAAAAGACCTTAGCCCTAGAATTAATGAATCTCATTGAGGAATCACTATTTCTGGGTTCTTGTTCTTAGGAATTTACCTAAACGTTTTTGATTATTGGACTTACTTCTCTGCCCTTCGTATACCCTGTCAGGTCACAGTAAGGTTTTTTAAAGTGATTAAACAGGACTAACAGCCTTATCAGAAAACTTGGTTGTGCCCTTTAAAAATTTCTGACATAGTTCTGTTGATTATATAGGGTTCAATGGTCTTATTCATTCAAACATTTCGTTGACATAAGTGGCTATACTGTGTGGATTGTTACTTTGAACTGGACAAAGGTCTTCTTTAAATATCTGATGCAGCTATCAAGGTGAACTTCCTACCTGTTTGATTTATCAGCACAAGCTAGAAGGTGCCATGTATCATTCTTAGAATGAAAAGAAATAGAGGCATTGAGTGGATGACTGCTACCCCTGTGACTGTACCCTAAGAAAAGTTCCGCACATCAGTGTCTGCCCCTTATCATATGTAGGGCACATAGCAAACCCCAGGTTCGCTCACAGCTTAGCCTATGTGCAAGGAAAAGTTGTTTTAACTGTAGCACTTGGGGGGGAGGGAAAAAAAAAAAAAAAAAAGAAAGCCAATGTCATTCTTTCTTTGCAAAGTCACAATAGATGGTGGAGAACTGCTATGATTTTAACTATGCTATTCTTCCATCTGAGGATGATGGCACTAAAAGAAGGCCCCAACAAGCCTTTAGCCTAATATGAAATGTTTACAAATGCACTTGATCCATTAAAAAAAACAACAAGAAGTCTCTGGTAAAAGAAAGATTCGTTGCGTGAGCTATGGGAGACCAGCCACCATTTCTTTTTGCATTGTAGTAAAAGGCATGAATTGCCTGTGATCTTGCAGTGTTGCTACATGGAAGGCATACTCCATGTGAAATAAGAAGTCTGTGAAGATTCTTGCTGCTTGATGCCCAGAAAATCCTAATAGAATATACTGCCCAAAATGACTTTTCTTATTTACTCAGTTTCTGTGAACTCTGTGGCACAGCTCATTTTAAATACCCCAATTTACCTAAATGCAACATAGAAGACTTTACAACTTTGGCTCAAATCTCTCCTGATAATTCTCTTATCTGTATCACCCTTAGACCTGGAAATAATAATTCTGAATAACCCTATATCCTACCTTGCCATATACAATCATAAACACCCCTATTTGCCTGGAGAAGCTTGTATTTCATGGACTTGATGAGCAAATGCGAGCCCCACTCATTCTACAACATAAAAAAAGTAAAACCAGGAGGACCTCTGAAGCACATTTTTTCTTGTGTGACTGCTGCTCAAAGACAGAATCATATGTTAGGCAGCCAGAAAAATTCACACAAAATTTCACTGCGTTATTCTCGTAGAATAAAAATGAAAAATGAATGGTTTGAGGGCAGCTTAATCCTCCACAGAGCCTGATTCTGAATTATAAGATTAGGAAAAACCTGATCTACCAATTTCAAAGAAACTACCAATCTCCCCAAAAAAACTGTTTTAAAGAAATTGGATGGTAATTACTTGTTGATTCAAAATGGCAATACTTATACATCATGAATATTACTGTGCAATTTCTCTGAAGGGCATGCAGCTTTTTCTTTTAACTATTCCCTGAGAGGTTTGTATAACTTAATATCAATCTGCAGTACTCAAATTCAGCAGCTCTGTGGTTCAGATCTGTATTTCAGAAGCCCATCGAAACAATTCTTGTCTGTGCCTGTAAGTATACTTGCCTGCTCTGGCCAGAAGAAGAAAGTATTTTTTTTTTATTTTTTTTTAAGTCCCTAGGACCTGCTCTCCAAGCCTGCATTCCATATACTGCATATTGGGTTTTTTTGTTGTTGTTGTTTTTTTCCAGTTTCTGTTTGTTTGCTTGGTTGTTGTTAGACCATTAGATTGTGGTATATATATATTATCTGGAAGATACCCTTTAACTCATTTTTCTATGGAACTAACAGGTGGGAATAACAAAGGTAGACTCTTATATTATGGTTGTTCTTTTTTCTGGAAGTAATTTGGGCATTATTTAGATTTAAGAGCCAACAGAAGGACTTTGTATTTGCTTCTTTTTTTTTAGATGCAAGATTATATGTGACAAGTGAATGTTTTTGTACAATTAAAAAGCTAGATTACATTTTTAGATTTTGCTAACAGCAAAACAACTCTATTCGTTCACCATACATTATCCTATCTATAGTCTATCTGAAGATATAAATATAAAGTAATTAAATCTCACAACCTCTTAGCAAGTTCACTGTCATTATTTCAGTGTTACAAACAAATTGTGGAGAAGAATAATTAAATACTTTGGTTAAGTCCACACAGGAAATTTGCTGAAGATGTGTAAACTGAATCAAATTCTGCTGATTCTGAATTTGGCACTTTAGCCACAGAACAGTCTTTTCCTGCAAAATCTCTCTCACTTGTGATGCATGTCATGCATAGTCTAAATTAGAAGCATCATTAAAAAGGGAAGTTAATTACCTTCTCTGCTTTAAAAACTATTTGCTGATTTTAATATTGAATACATTCAAGCAGTTTTCTCATGCAGTTATAGAGTGAATAAACCTAAACATAAATCTGAAAATAATCATGATGTTTCTCCATGTTTTCATGGTATAAATAGCAGAAAACATCCACGGCAACTATATTAAGACAAAGAATTGAAAATATGTGGGTTTAGTTGGATTCAGCTTTCAAACATAACAATGCAATAAAAAATTATCATTTACATTCTCCTTATTCTTTATTTATTCTACATTACGCTTTTAGTAAACCTGTTGTTATGAAAATTAAAGGAAGTCTTTGAAGCCCCAGAAACTGCATTGTTTTTTAGAAAAATAGGAGAGTATTTAAAAAAAAAAAAAAAAACAAACACATGAATGTTAATCAATGAATTGTACCCAGAAACTTTTAGGAAACTTCCCCCAGCACGTTAACTATCATAAGAACTTTGATCTATAGGCATTTCTGGAAAGAGGCAGGCAGATCACCGACCAGTTACCATCACAGGCAAAACAGGCTCAGTATAAGGAAATTAACGCTAGCCAATAATAGATTAGAGCAGTGAGAACTAAAAGCATATTACAAGCACTTAACATCCCCACCCACTTTCTCCACACCCTGTCTGTGGGGGAAAGACTCTCTCCTCTGTGGGTCTCTCCTGGGCTGCAGGGAGTTGCTGCTGTGTGCCTGGAGCTCCTCCTGCACTGACCTTGGTGCCCGCAGGCCTGTTCTCTCACATTTTTCACTCTTCTTTCTCAGCTGTTGCTATGTAGCAGTTTTTCTTAAATCTGCTCTCCCAGAGCACACCAAACATCATTCATGTCTCAGCTCTGGCAGCAGCAAGTCCCATTGGAGCAGCTGGAGCTGGCTTTGCCCTGCTGTGTGGTGGGGCTCCTCTGATAGGAGCCATCTCTGATTGGATTTTGAAATCCAAACGGTCTCTACCAGAAATTTTGCCTGAGCTTCCTGAGTCAGCATGGGCGGAGAGGAAGCACAGCAATTTGACAAGTATTGAAAAGCATTTACTTACAATGACACAGGATATAGTAAAAATGTGTTTGATTTGAAGATCCAAAGCAGAGATTTACACCTTCTCCTGGCTCTCACTTGAAGCTGCTTTGTTCTGAGATGCGTCATAGAAGGAGGATGTTTGCCTTCACAACCACAGTGGCTTGGTCAGTTTCAGGTTCCGCTCTAGTAGACAAGTATTTAACTTTCACTCTGATTCACAGAGATCTTCATTTCTGAATGCCACATTATATCTTAGTTGCTAGGTGTCTTACTTAGAAGATAAGAAACCAAATCAAATTCGGACAGGATTAATATTTGATTCTCCTTATTTCAACCTAGAAAGGACTGACCTAACTTCAAAAGAAAGTTAATGAAAATACATCCAGTGAAATACTTACAATAAAAAAAAGAAAGTTCTCTTAGAGAAGTAAGGATCTATTCTCCAGCCCAATTATCTTATGGTGAGCCGAATGACTTACTGAGATGTCTATTTCTCTCCTTAAATATAAGTAGATTATACTACCAACTTAGAATGGATACTTAACTTTTAGGATAGCAAAGTCCCAATTGAAATGCCTTAGCTAGTTTTTAAAAATGTGATAGATTTCTGAAGCATGTAGTCATATAACACCTTTGCAAATAGGACCCTAATGAATTTCATTCAGCATACTGTTTTTAACTCGGAGCTTTGTAGAACTGTGCAACACATTCTGCGAGCTAAATTTACTATTTCCATTTTTTCAAGGAAGGATTTTGTGAGAAAGCCAAGATTTGTAGCAATAGTTTAAATAATACTTGGTTTTAAAGCCATTAGATATATTAGTCAAGAAACTTTAATGTAGCTATCATTATGAGATGCATATTATAAGATTAATAAAAAATTATGTGTACCATTGAAATTTGAGATATTTATATGGTACATATATATATATATGCACATATACATACGGTAATCACGGGTTTCACTCCTCCTTTGGGTTTTGTGTTGAGGGACATGGTTTAGTGAGTGTTATTGGTGATAGGTGAATGGCTGGACTGGATGATCTTGAAAGTCTTTTCCAAGCTTGGTGATTCTGTGATTCCTCCTTAATGTCATTATGGCTAAGTTATAAAACAATACTATGAGTTTACAAAGGAAATGTTCTTACAGATTTACAATGGACAATTTTGAAGTTATTATCCAGAGAGTGTTACCTGCGATCGCAACTGCAATTTGTATCTGATAACAAAATACTTCTGAATTGGAAATGATGATTTGCAGAAGTAATCTGGAAATCTGAGAAAAAAGAACTCAGGCAGGGGTAACTTCCACCTTGGGGAAAGCACAGTCCATCACCACCAGCAACTTTATAATCCCTTCCAACACAATGATTTGTTATTCTGTTTAAATTGATTATGTACCTCAATAGTAACATGCAGTAAGGTAGTAGTATAGGACAGATCTCCATAAATGCATATTTATTAACTAATGCATAACCGTGTCACAGTCTACATTTTATTTATTTGTTTATTTGTTTTTAGAGCCATGCCAGCTAAAAAACACTTGAATTGTTTGTGAAAGTAATGAATAGATTAGCAGAGACTACTCATAATATTGACTCCTGTATCACAGAAAACAGAATGAAAGTTTGGGTCATATCCCTGTGACAAATTTATCTTCACCTAATGTTGCTTTTTTACAGAATATTTATTGATACAATGATACATTATATAAAGAGAGGAAATGTGAAAGTAATAGCTGTACTACATATCAACTCTGAGTGCATTTACCTACTGTCTGTTTGCCATTTGTCCCTTCTTCATCTCATCTTAGGACCGTGCGCTTCTTCCAGGTATTCAAGTCATACAAGAAAAGAACAAAAAATCTTGATAACCACCATAAAAAGTGCATGGCAGCCTTTCAGATGCCAAGTGCTGTGCAGTATGTGATCATCTTATGTGAGCAAAATTCTAACCTCATTGTCCTTTTGCACAAATTAATAGAAAACATAATGAACTATTATTTATAAGGACTATCACAATGTCTGTGCTGATAAGATCTCTGCTGTATAACTGCTCTGGCTGTACTTGATAAATGAGCCAGCCCTGCTGTGGGCTGTCTTTAGTATCATCAGCACAGCCTACCTTGCTGATACTGTGTTAGAGGTTGAATAGGTCATCTTAGCTAGATAATGTCTGTGATGATGTGCTCACATCATCTTTGAAGTAAAGTGACTTTGTGCTTTTTTGGAGGTCAGGAGCCTTCAATATCAGAAGATATAGACCTACTGGTCTATCAGTAAAGCAAATCAGAGTTCCTTCTGCCATCGGTAAAAGCTACTTCTTGCAGATGATGTAAAACTAATATTAAGAAGTAATTTGATAGATCATACGTTGGTTTTAATTTTTCCAATCTCTTAGGTCTTATCTGTGCTAGTTTGCGAACACAAAGCAGCCACAGCTCCCGAACACTCGCTCAACAGAGGACTCAGTCAATACAAGGGAACTAATCTTAGTTACATGGTAATTTTCAAACACTCTTTCAGAAAATTTTACAAAGAAGGCACATATCTTTAATTTCATTTTACATTTGAGGAAACTAAATTAGGATGGAAATCTGAATTCTCAGTATCACCATCACCTGTCCCACCACTCAAACAAAGCAAATATAAATGTCGTCCAGCACTGAAACTGCAAATATCCTCCTATTTGGTTCCTCTCATGTCCAGTCTCTGCCAAAACTATGATCGGGTAGCCTAAAGAGTGTTTTTCTATGTAAAGGGATTAAATGATATTTTAAACACGTAAATTAATTTGTACTGAGATAAAACTCTTCCTGTTGGTCTAGAGGGAGGATTTTATTTAAGTAAGATAAAACATTTTTTCATTGCAAGATTAAATACCAGCCCAGTCATTATACTTTCCACAGTTATTTTGAAAAAGAAGCTTGTTGGCAGTTTGGCCAGGCAAGAACTCTATCTAGCTACACCCTAGAGATACTGTCATTTCCAAACCTGTGTTGTGAAAGCCAGCAGTTAAAAATATTACCTTAATTAAGTGTTAAGTTTGAGAATCTCAGGAAGTTCTGTGGAATAGAGTAGAATGTGAATGGGAGGGATGTGTGCATTCTGGAAGACTTGCTGCTGGTCAGCATCTTGATCAGCACAGACAGTTCTCAGAAAGGGAGTTTTGCCCAAAGGCAGATTCCAGGAATAAAAGCTCTGTAAGAGTCTTGATTTATTTTTCAAATAAAATAAGAATTGAGACGCTTTATTTATAAGTATCCCTGAAACAAGATGTTTTCCTTCTGACTTTTGCATATCATTCTCCTAGAAGTTCTGTATTTTTTTCCATTATAGCAGAATAAAAGTGTTCTTTACCTTTCTTCACATTGGAACAGTAGGGCAGTGATTTTAGAGCTGCAGGAAGACCACAGGCATTGCTTATTCCATCAAATGTCAATCTTGCACAAACAGCAGTGGTATACTGTTCCCAGGGAAAAGACAAGCCTAAGGAGTTGACTTGGTCTTCCCTGTGTCCCAGTCCTGGGGCACCGTAGAGAGGATGTGACTCCACTACTAATATTCATGGATCAGACTCCTGCTGCCCAGGAATCTAAGGCAAGTTCAGGCTTCCAATGCACTTGAATAAAAATTAAGAAAAAACTAACAAAACACTGAGAATATTTCCCATAAGTCTATATATATATTGTTTATGTGATTCCATGTGTGTATGCAAGAATACAGTAAGGTTACCAACAGGCATACAGTATATTTTTTCACCTTTTCTTCATGATCACTATTATGGGGTTCAGCAAATGAGATGCATTGAACTCTGGCAATTCTCAGCCATATTTAATGTTTTCTGAACATCAGTTTCAGCCAGAGCATTTCACAGGGTGATGAGTACTTTCCTACATATTTAGCTGTTCAGATCACCTTCCTACAGTGTAGCTGGATGCTGAACAAGCTGGGATTATTTAGAGATGTTGTTCTGCTGCTTGATTGCCATAATGCTGCTTCCCTCTCAGAGAC
Source organism: Perdix hodgsoniae (assembly GCA_035772895.1). Taxonomy (NCBI): domain Eukaryota; kingdom Metazoa; phylum Chordata; class Aves; order Galliformes; family Phasianidae; genus Perdix; species Perdix hodgsoniae. The sequence goes on along the minus strand of JAPSGF010000079.1, from coordinate 2,999,615 downwards.
ATTTTGATTGGAAATCTGCAGTATGAGTCACAAAGGACAATGCTGATGTAATTAAGATGTTGAAATGACAGTGACAGTGTTAGTTGAGCTGTGGGAATGACATTCAAAAACTGGGTTTTATACTCTTTGTTAACAGTGGATGTATACCTTCAGACGTATGACACACTGTAGCAAGCATCTATTACATTATTACAGAGAAAGTGGGACTTACTATGCAGGGAGTGACAACAGCTTTCAAAGATGCAAAGCAAGAGGGAGTGTGCTGATGACCGAGGAAAACCCAAATTTGCAGGATATCCTTTTGCACTGAAGTACTGAAAGTTCTTCAATTGTCTTTTCTCAACCCTCCATTTGGAATCACTCTGCTTAGGAGGCTTTTCCATTAACATCAGTAGAAAGAGGGCAAAGAATTGCCTTCATGATATCATTTATTTATTAAGCCTCCCTTGCTTTACTGTATCTAAGTGATTTTCACATCTGCGGCTAAAACAAGAATGACTTCAGTCTCCTATGTTCAATTTTGTATTAGCTTCATTTATCATTATTTATCATTTGTTTCTTATGCTGCTTTATGTGGCATTATGGCATGATCGGTTTGGAGTATATAGATCTTGATGGCTTACTGGTCATATCTGGACCGTGGCCAAACAGTGATGTTCAAATGGTAAGGTAAAAACAAGTTAAATGTGAGGCATGGTATGCAGCTTCAGTAAACAAGAATACAGGACCCTTGCTGGATGAATGTTGAGACAGTACAGGGCTCTGAAACTGGCATATGGAGAACATGGGAAATAGTGACTTGGTGACTCAGGTTGGTATCAGTTGCTGTCAGTGCTGTCACCTGCATCCAAAATCTTCCAGAAGGCTTTAGGAGCAGAGTGGGGAGGGAAGTGAGGCTGGAAGCAGACAGAGAGGAACACAGCTGGAAAAACATAAGGCCTCTCATTTCAAATAAGGCATTTACGTAGTCATTTACACAAAGCCTGCTGTCATAGTCCAGAAAATGTATGCAAAACACCACTGTTATAACCAAACTCGTGGGATTTTAACTTATGCTGATTAATCAGACTGAGGTTTCACCTGAAAGCATCAGTGATTTGGGTTCAGACATTTTTAATTTGGAGTGTCTGCTGCTGGGGGAACAAGGAGTAACTCTGGTAATGCGTAATAAGCAGAGTGAGGCTGGTATGGAATGCATGTAAGATTAAGTAAGAAATCTGCAGGAAGTGTCAGGGAAGTAATACATGCTGCATCATGTCTCCTTGAAAGTCACAGTAGCTCTTTTAATTAGGTGCACACTTGTATGTGTGAAATTCATTCTGCACAGAAAATAACACAGAAAGCTCATGGTTCTTTATGTCTGTATGTAATACAAAATATCCTTGGCAAACAAATACTGCTATCAACAGTCTCTATTATGCAAGCGTGGATGTCCTGTCTTTCCTGAGCAGAGTCCCAAAGCTTCCAGTTTCTTATCTAGGAGGTTAGATTATCATAATATTTTTTTCTCTCTCATTGGAGTATACTACCAGAAAGCAAAGCTTTCCTCCTGATCTTGTCATGGGTCTTTATTCCAGCACTTTCAATTTATGTAGTAATTATGGTTCGATTAACACATTATACCCTACCAAGAACACTCAAAATTCTGTTGATTAGCATTAAAATACACTGAAAATGCACAGAAAACATTAAAAGCTAAGTGAAGAATAAAGACAAAAAAGTGACAAAGGGAGTACTATTTGTACTGTTCAGTTAGCTGTTAGGATATTGCTGGAGCCAGGTTCTCATATTTGATGCTAATTCTGAGATATGGAAAGACTGCGAGTTTGCCACAAAAGCAAAAGGTTGAAACAGGATGAAAGGATGAAATTAAAAGAGAGAGAGAGAGAGATTTTAGATGAGGATGTTACAGGTTCAAGCTCTTTGAGGTGGATAGTTCAAATTACCCTTGCATAAAAAATTTAGGGACAGCTGGGAAGCAAGGTACCCCTCTAGGTGTCTGCTGCCTCAGCTACAGTTGCTGGACTGCCTCCTGATAGATGCTAGTTCTCCCTCAGGCTATATCTGCATCAAGGTGAGATGCACTTCTGCCCTTGCTTTTCTTTAGGTGTCCCAGTTGTACAGATCAGGAGGTAATGCTGTTGTCATGTCCCATCCTGACATCATGCAACAATGTGTATATGCCCTTCAGACATCACATAGGATGAGATATCCTCCAGCGATTAAAGGTATCGTGGATTGATAGTTGGAACAATTTCTTGTCCTCTGTAGATTTTTATGATGCTGAAAATGTTGTCACTTTTATCAGGGAAAAATTGAAATCTTTCAAACTATTCCCTCCCTAATAAGCTGTGCTGAAGTTAAAGAATTTATGGGCTTTCCTGAATTTTTTTTTTCTAAGTTGCCAAAAAGTATCCTCGAGAGGGTGTTAACAAAATTGATGTTCTCAGGAAAGGTTTTGTTTTTACTCAGTGATAACGCTCAAAAAGCCTCACAATTTATTTAATATTTTGTGATCATGTATCCTTGAACCTACATAGAAAAAAACATAATTTATTCCCAATGCATCAGAATCCAAAAACATATCTGAAGTAATGCGTGGAGAGAAAGTAAGAAACAGAGAATTTAATTCTCCTTGTCCAATGAAAACAAGAAAGTCATTTTATGAGTAGGAAGTCATTTTTTTTGTTTACAGTTAACTGTCCACTAAATCTCAGTTTGCCCTACACTAATAGAGAACAACAGCTTACACAGTGCAGGAATTTGTAAAAGAAATAAAACTTACTTCTGTATTTTAAGCAGTTTTAACAGTGGTAACATCTCTATTGTTTTTAGGTTTTGTAAATCAAGATATTCCAAATCTAAATTCTGTGCTACGTTTGCCTCAACACTCTCTCTTTTATGTAATTTCCCTTATATATTGCAGTTAAATAAAGTAGTGATGTAAAATCCCAATGGAAAAATAAATCTAGCTAGAGCAATCATACTATCAACGCTTCAGCTCTGTAGAACTCCGTCTTGCTTCCTTGCACAAAATGACAATTTAAAGTATATTTCCAGAAGTCTCCTGGGAGATTATCATATTTTATTCTCCATTCAAAAAAGAAAAAAAAAAAAATCTTTGCAAACCTATTGGAACTTCCTGGTGAAATGCTTACAGTTCACTTCAGCACAATAGGGTAGTTTCAGAATGGCTGAAAAGCAATTTGTTTCTTTTTACTTTTATCAGCAAGTAAAGGTCATCTATCTGAAACCAGTTTTTTTTCCCGATGCACACATTTCATTTGTTATCATCTTAAAAAACACAGAAACACAATCAAATTCCAATATTTGTCAATCATACACGAGTTCTGTTAAGTGATCTTTTACTTTCTGTTTAAATACTTACACCACAGGCATTGAATGAATGCATGCTTGACATTCAAAATGTAGTTCAAAACAGGAAGACTTCCTCTAAGCTGTACATACATTTCCAAATGTTTCATGAGTTCCTATTATGTTGAAAATATGTTTTAAAAATATATTATTTGTAATCTGGAAAATGTCTTTTCCACATGAATATACCTCTGAAAATCCAAAGTAGCTCAATTTTTAAAAGCACTTTTTCTCTGATGTGTAAATATAGTGTTTCTCCTGTTGTATTTAATGTTAGTAACAGATGTCATTGAGAGTTCACCAAGAGCTATAAAGCTACAAACAGTCATGGAAAGAGCTCACAGATAGGCTAAATATGCTACTATATCTCTAGGCATATTGCTATGCGAGGTTATTTCTGACTCTTTAGCAAATATACCAGGTCTTGGCACATTTTACTGCTGAGACAGAAAAAAATAAAAAAATAAAAAAATCAACCACAGTTAATTGTGACTTCATTGCTGTGCTGGTTGCCCGCATTAGATTTGCTTGGGAGCCATTCTGCAATTTTGAAACACAGAGGGATCCCAGTCTGTCCCTCCTTACTAGTGTTGGTTCAGTTCTTAGAGATATTTAGGTGTGCACAAACTAATTTCTTTTCAAAAGAGAAGTGTTCAGAGGCTTTGTTTCAAAATTACTCCAGAGCTTTGTGAGTGTATTCAGATCCAAACCAATATGAAAGAATCATGTAGGCCCTCCAACATGTACCCTACCTGCACTCAGCAACAGGGCTCACAAAACAGCTGAAGCTCCCACCAGAGCCTGAAATGATTCTCAAGCTTTGTAAAGGGTCTTCCTTTTTATAACAGGCTGTGTACGTTTTCCTGATAGCTGCTAGCAGCAACTGTAACTGCAGTATCTGCTGTTCCTTCACCATCCAAGAAAAAAATAATGAATTCACTTTAAATGCGTACTCAAAAGGATTGACATAAGGTAGAAATGACTCACAGATAGAGTCATTTTAGCCCTGGTTTCTAATGAATGTTTCTGGCTTCTAATAATTTGAAACTAGTCTTTTGTTTGTTTGTTTTGTTCTAGTTGTTCTAATTTAAAGGAAGCAAAATTAATTCATTAAGTATATTACATATGGTGTATTTATTTACTATGTAGCACACATTAGCTACCAACTGCTGATTATCCCATAATGAACACCAAAGCAGGAGTTAAAAAATATCTTGTCTTCACAGATTTTCTTACATCTTCCTTGTTCCATCTTGGCCATAATTTCCCTAGTGGTAAATCAGTCTGCAGAAGCTCTGCAAAATAAATCCTCTCTCTTGCTGAACACCCTATGATAGAATCTTGTCAAAAAGAGAATGAAGCTGCACCAAAGTTGAACTCTCCTAAAGGCACATTTTCCCAGCCAGGCACTTAGGCTTGGAAATGTTAAGGAAATAAAGCAGCTGCATGCACTCAGATCATCCTTTTCTCATTCTCATATAGAACAAAAGAACCACTATGAGTACAGAAAGTTGAAGCAGAATAAATTCAAGCATATCCTGCTTACACTTTAACCTTCCCTTTTTGCATTGTAGAACACAATTCTGTAAAAATAAGTACCAAAGCCAGGTGCTAAGGTAACAGGCATGACATAAGAACCTGAACAGAATAACTCATAAAATGAACAGAAGATATGTGGGAAATAAATCAGCAAACAAATTAGTAAAATATATATATATATATATATATATATATTACTGAAACATTTGAAAGGTTTATTCTAAAATGTCCTTAGATATATTTTTCATTTCATTCATTTAAAAAAATCTTAGACCTTTGTATAAGCAGCTAAAGTCAATCCACTATAAACAGCTGGTTGTAAACAGTTGTCATATTTATCATATTTATGATTCAAAATCTGAAAGAGCAGTAAACTTGAAAGATATTCACAGGTAATTAAAATGAAGCTGATAATCACTGCTGACATGGAAAATGCAAAAATAGGCAGAGTAGAAATGAAAAATAAAATGGATTTTAAGAATTCTGTATCTTCAAGGTTTTCTATTCATATTAGCTACCCAGTAGACACCCTTGTTTGCATATAAGGAACAATTCTTGAGTAAACCCACCCTACTGGCATGTCATGGACACATATATCAGCATCCTTGTATGAGCAACTGCATTCTTTTCCTTGTATTTTTTCCAAAAGCCTAAAGGAAACTTCAGATCTGCAGGTACATTACAGAAGTCTCATGCTCTAAATGATTTTCAGGATTGCAGGATTCAGCCTTCTGCTGTGCATCTTTCTAAGTGAACTGTTTGAGATCAGTGCTCTCTTTCACGTCCTCATTGATAAAAGGGTTAAGGCATAAGAAAGAAAAAGATTTTATTTGTTATACACAATAATCCCATCTTCATTTTTACTCTCCTCTTTCTACCTATCCCTCCCTGCTTGGTGCCTCACTGAATTCAATGCTCTGTTTCTCTCCCAGTAGGTGTCTGTGCAGCAGTAGTAGCTGCTCCATTGCCATCCACACCTGCTCAGTGTCCACTGCTTCTGCCTACATCCACCAGTTTGGGCAGTAGTTTCATAAGCAGACACGTGTGTATACACTTATATACATATAAAGATATGTACACAGACTAAAAAGCAGAATTGACATGACACATTTCAGTGAATCTAAAAAACGTGTTTCAAATATCACATAAATGTTGTATATATGTGTATATATTTATATGTATAATGCATTGCAAGTATGAAAACTGAGACATTTTGAATACACGATTAAATTTCTTTAGGTTACAGATCATGGATGTATGTGTCTGTGTAGGGGAGTGTTCATTATTTATAACTGGCTCCAGAGTTTAGGTTCCCCAAGCATGACTGCCTTGCTGTTTCTTGAGTTGCCGTAGGTTTTTTATTTCTAAATTGTCTTTATTCACAAAAGAATAGCTTTTGTTCTCTTGTTCTCGCCTCTCACATGTTGCTGCATTCAGCTGAAGGAACAAAACAGTAACCATACTGAAATTAACAGAAGGTTTGCCATCGTTCACATGAACAAGATTTCATCTCTGATATCTCTTGTCTTTCAAGAAGTCTAACTTTGCTGACAGATTTTATACTTTAGTTCTGAAAAGAGTTCTGCATTTTTTTTTTACTATATAGATCAAGAGGTCACTGGCTTAAACCTGATTATACCTTCTGTTTTCCACTACTAATATAGAGATGTGCAGCTCTTAAACAATGATCTGTGCCAGTGGTATCTGATCTGAATATATGTGCTATAACTAGTTTTGTGTGACATTTGTTTGAAGGAAAATATTTTATACCACGGATGCAACTGTTTTGATGTAAATTAAAATCATCTTTGTCACATATCATAAAAACTTTATGGTATTATGTTAATCACTTTGTCTTACTTGGACTTCATTTTCACCCTTTCTTTACTCCTACTAAAGCAGTTTCAGTAATAGTTTTCTAACTGTGGTGTGACTAGAATGTTTATTAGAATGTCTAATGTTAATAAAAGCCATTAAGAATATTTTAAGGTATTTCAGAAGTATTGCTGCATCCAAAGCAGTGCTGTTTTTGCTTTTAATCTGCAGATTTTTAAAGTACTTTACTGAAGGAGGAGAAGTATCACATTTCATACTATAGAAGATGAGATAGAAAGCAATTAATTGATAGGTTAACCCAAATTTAATTTCACTTAACTGAACTACAGTGATGGATGAGTCAGGAAGTTCTCCTTGTCCTCTGTCCTATGGGAGATGCTTGTTAGGGCACCAGCAAGCTCTCATTGTCATGGCAAAACCGTACTGTCCTTCATCCTATTTGTATGCTGGGCAGTAATACCAATATTTCCTAATACCATCTTTATTGCTTTTGATTTCACTCCCTCATGAAAGATTACAGTATAAGAATCCTATTTACTTCCATTTAATTTGGCTGGGGGGGACACTTCTTGGTAATTTAATCTTTGTATTGTTTGATGTCTAGCCTGCATCTGACCTGACAGACCAAAGCCTGTACTGCACTCAAAATCAGCATTAGCATGTCTGGCTGTTAACTGTCAGCCTCGGGATAGGAACCCAGAACTTTTCTTAGGGTGTCTAAGATGTCCACTAACTGAATTTACTTAGGCCTTTAAGTATGGGAATACACAAGACAAGAAATGGAAGAGGTTGCCCAGAAGAGGACTCAGATGAGCCTTCCTCCATCTCTCACTAAGGCACATCTAGTGCTCTTCAGAAGTGGGTTCTCCTCCTTGGGTTTTACAGCTGGGAATCTTCCCTTGTTGTCAGAGTGGACTTAGGGTACTACACCTTTAAAGCCTAGCCAGAGGAGAATGGCAAAAACAATTATTCAGAATACAGTCTTTTTTCTTTTTTTTTGTGATCTTTCCAAAAGAGGAGATTCAGATCATCTCTGCCACCCCCTCCCACAGTGTTCCCCACTATAAAACTGCAACTGCACAGGGAAGGAGCAGGCAGACTCCACGCTCTACTGCTGCATTTGCGCCCTGGGCATAAATCATTAGGGAGTCAATAGGCAAGAGACAGAAAGAGGTCAAGGGAAAAGAGTAGTGTCTGGATTAGCAGCTAGGGTACCAATAGGGAGGAAAGGATTCTTTCCACCTAATCGTAAAGCTTTTCACACATTTTAAAATCAACTGCCACTGCCATTGAGGAGCTGGGAAATTTTTAAGGCAAGTGAAATGTCTAGGTCCAAATCACTTCAGACTCAAGTAGGATTTGTATCCCTCATCCAAGGTTGTAGCTCCAAATGCTGTATAAAAGGATTTCACCCTATGCCTGTTTGTTTAGAAACAGAAGCAAAAGCAGATGCTACCACTGCAATTGAGATGGAGTCTGCTGTTGTAGATGCAGCCATGAAGTCCTTCGCAGGGCTGAGAGCTAGGAAAATTGCTGGTTTATTGATGTGAGTGTCCACATCCCTATGAAGAACGAGCCCCTCCTGGGCATGTGCTGGCACCAGTCTGCTGAGTGCAGAGGAGGCTGAAAAGCAGAGAGCCAGGGGGAGTTAAAGCATAACTAGCATTGAGAAAAAAAATGAGCAGAGCCATTTAGGGTTGCAGTATCAAAGTCAGACACCAGTGTTTCCCCTGAGACCTATTAGTAGTGCCTGTTTCTGGTTTGGGGCTCCTTAGGACTGGGAGTAGACTAACCAAGCATGGGGATAGGTCCCTCTTATCATCCTTGTCATCAAATTAGTCTTACTCACCCTTGCTAAGCTGTGCTAACTGCAGGGAGCCACACATTGTAAAGACAACTGCTTGCCATCATCTTTCTTTACACCAGCATCCTCAAAGCAGAGGAATACAGAATTAAGCAGAGCACTGCTGTCCTCATACCTAGCTAAAGGTTTCCTCGTGTATTAGAAACAAATGAGAACTTTTTCTTTCCCCTGCTTAAATGCTTCTTTCTAATATGTACAGCAGGGTTGTAGCAGAGAAAAAGTATGGGCTACAAACCTTAAGATGGTAAAAAAATTGCGTAGCAAATTCTATTTTCAAGATATAGTAAATAATTTTATATTAACTTGCTACTGTAGTGGTAAAAAGGGCATGAATTCATTATGGAATTTTTGCTCTATTAACAATAGAATATTGTATGACAGTAAAATTCAGTAACTGAACATCAGAATGGATTGCTTTAACTTATGCTGCAGATACTTGTTCTTTTGACAGCATAAAAGGAAGAAAATAAGCAAGGAAATAGCAAGTTCTGCTGCAAGTTTCTTGAGTCTTAGCAAATTAAACACAAGCTCTGTGCAAACTATCAGTCTGTTTTGTAACAATTTACTGTCAACAGACAGTGCAGAATATTCTTCCTTCCTATATTCTAAGCTTGAGAGTTGCTCTCAGGGGCATCAGTCCATCTGTTCACCTGGACAGTAAGTGGTAACAAGAAAACATCTTAGAACATGTAGGTGTTGGTAACTGCTGTAGTCTGTTTCCAGACTGTAATTCCTTCAACTCATTCATTTTATGCATTTGTTGTTTCTTTACTGGAGGATTACTTATTTTTCCTATATAAAATGTCATTTCAGTGACTTTTTGTTAAGCTTTGTATTTCTCAGCTTGTTAGACTAGTAGTTCCAGCTCGCTGCTCTTCCTTTTGTTGTGCACACAAAGGCACACTCCAAGAAATTAACCACTGGTTTCTCTCAACTGAGGTTTTGTTTTCTCAGAGGAATGTGCAGTTTGAGAGGTTTGTTGTTGTTATTTTTGCTGGTTTTGCAGTATATACCGTATCAATCATTTCCCAATATATACTATCTAAAATAATTGTATTTAAAATATGTTTTCATTCTTGCTGTTTAGTGTTTTGCTGTTTAGATTCTGCGAGATTACATTTTTATTTCTGTTTATGTGCGTCTGCACATTTATGAATGATCTTAAAGTACTTATAAGCTTATTATGAACAACTTTTTATTTAAATTGTGGATCTTCTTTGTGGATGAGTAGGAAGTCACTTGGATTCTTTTTTTTAAAAAAAAAGGTTTCCTTTTTTAATTTTTTTAATTACCAAACCTGGCTAATGTTCACAGCAACTTAGTAACTTGTTTGCTACAGCAAACTACTTTATTTAATAGTCCTAATTTTATGATTACCTTCCATCTTACACCTACCAGGCTCTTTCTTTAAAATAGTTAACACTTAACCAATACAAGTCACATTGAAAACATAGTTCTTGGTGTGCAAGGGACAATGATTTTTGCTATTCTTCTGGTTTTCCAATTGTCCATCAATTTTATGCTAAGGTACTTGCACTCACAAGTTCTCGCTTAGCTGAAATGCATTTTTCCCAGACAGAAAATAAGCAGTGATTGGTTTTGGCACTCATAATCTTAAGATATGAAGGATTTGTATTTTATATACACAGACTTTCACCAGAAGCTTTGAGTAATGCATTCTCTTTTAAGAAAACAAGAGCAGTGTGGGACTCAGCTCAAGGTGCAGAACTTTGATAAGGACTCTTGGCCACTGTGAGTCCTGTTGACCAACACTTGGTTACTTCTTTGTTCAGGATAGTCACTTCGGTTGGATGGATTTCTAAAAGAATAGCTGTCCTTTCACTCTTTGAAGGGCAAAAAGAAGTCTTACTTGTGAAGAATATGGCCATATTAAAAAGGGGGGGAAAAAAAGGCCTAGAAATCAACAGCTCTCTTCTCCATTTTCCTTTTGACTGTCAAGTAAATTCCATTCTCCCTTTCAGTCACAGAGCTGTTTACAGTGAATGTGAGCACTTCAGTTTCTCACTTTACTCTTTAGGGTAGTCTCTGTCTGGCGAGTAACATCTATAGCAATTTAGGCTTTGTAAATTAAAGCAAGACCATTGACTTACAGCCCCCCCCCCCCTCCCCCCCAATAAATAAATAAATAAATAACAAAAAGCAGGAACATCAGTACAGATCCCAAACCTAGAGGTATGATGACTTTCTGAAGAAAAATATGCTAGGCAGACAGAGAACTGAATCGTTAAGAAGAGACCAAATTATGAGGATTTTATGCAACGCTTTAGAGGATTCTCAGGCTTTCTTTCTAGACTCAGAACTGTCTCAAGAGTTTTGCCACTGGCAGAATCCTCCAGATCAATGCAGTTGTATCTACAAAAAGAGCAGCATTAAATCCCAATTAAAATAGTCAAGCTTGCCTATGCAGCAAGATTCAACAGTGTGAGTGCTGTACACAGCCCCTAATCATATCTACACAAACTGCTGTTGCTTAGAGCTCCACAAGCCTCTCTTTGCCACAGAAGTAATGCCCCCTAATAAGTGTTCACTACTTTAAGCGGGTGTCTTCCACGCTTTACTGACTCTGCTTTGTCTGCTTTGCCAACAAAAATATTTATATTTTTTTCCATTGTACTAGGGTAATATATACTAGGAAATCAACTAGAAGTAATTGTGATGCTAGCATGTGGAGTTTAGCATACATGCACAGCAAAGCCTAAGATTCTTCTTTTGCTACTTTATGCCCCATCTCTGGTTTAACTCATACCATTTTCATAGCTACTGGGAGTTAATTAGGGCTTGGTGGCCATCAGAAATGTATAGCCTGTTTAGATATGTTCTATGTTTTTCAGTTGGGTGCAGTTTTACAAGCCAGCCACAAAGCTGGACCAGCTCTTTCCTCAGTTCTGACGTAGTCGGAGAGAACAGCAGTTTGCTGTCCCCATAGAAATTGGAAAGAAACCACCCTTTGCACTTCAGGATCTGCTTTTCTTTGTACAGCTTCATTTGATCCAGAGCATTTTCAGTGCTTCTGAAAGAAGATTGGATTACGCTGTATAGATAGGATGAGTTTTATCTTCAGGAAGACAAGGTGCTTTCCTGGGGAGGTAGATAAAGCTGGTGAGGAACATTCTTTTCTATGATCAGCACAGTATAGAAAGCCACCACTCCTTTCAGAGAACATTATAAGTTGTAAACTAGCTTTGATGTGGATGTGTCAACGTGGACCTAGCTCTGCATGTTATCAAGTCTGATGATGCTGCTGAATTTTAGTAAAGCTTTGCATGAGCAAATTTTCCAGTTGTGCCAGTGACGGAACCAATGTAGTCAGACCCTGGGATTCATGAGTAGAAAGTGATACAGTGTGAAGCAGAGTTCTGATGCTAATACTGTATTTGGCTGGAAAATTTTTCCTGCTGATAGGGTTTTCATGTAATTCTTCTTCCTTTTTTTTTTTTTTTTTTTTTTTTTGAGGCAGAAGGGGATTGAAGGAAAGTCACTCCAGTATGCCAGACAGCAGTGCTATATCCACTCTTCTCTGTTATTAAGAGACCGTACACAGCTGGCTGATGCCTTCTGCTGTGCAGTCAGATTGCAGAAAGGAACCACTGAACTGGTGCTTCAGCAGCTGGGGATTGACAGCACATGAGTGCTGCCGGGAGGAGGAGAAGATGGATGACAATCAGGGGAAGGCTGGAGGCTGCAGAACCATTGCAGCACACTGTGCACTGCACAGCAACTTGGAGAGTGGAGCTGAGATTTGGCTATTTCTCACCAAGGCCAAAGGGGATGAGATACAGAGATTCAGACATTTGCAAAATAGCAGCAGTAACCCAGCCAGAAACTGACAGGAATCTTTATGTTTTACCTTTGAAGACAGGGAATAATTTTTTGTTGTCCACACAATTTTCACACAATCTCATTGCTGAAGGATGCATGTCTAACTTGTTCTTAATATGCTAAAGTGGCAGCTTCAGCACCATCCCTAAACTAGTCCATCTTAATTTATCTCTTAGATCATTTTTTTAAGCCGTTCATAACAAAAAATGCCACTGTTGTATAGAATCATTCTGCATTGTTCTCAAAGTGCAAACACAAAACTAGAATCTAAGGCACTGAACAAAGTAGGTGGAGAGGGGAAGAAAAAGAATGTTGCAGACAATATAATAAAAATGCACAGCCTGAGATTAGCAGCTCATTCAACTCTCAGCCTAAAAGTAATTGTATGCAGCTCAGCTGTGTCTTTTCATATTAGGCAGTTTTCAAAAATCTGCAGGACAGGCATGGAAAGGCATAGTAGCAAGCCCATGTTTAGATAGTAGGGAAAAATATCCACCATTCCAGTTGCTAAAAATAAAGTATAACTGGGAACAGTAAGAGTTAATTCCTTCAAAAAGAAGCATTCTTCAGACTCAGAGAACTGAACCAAAAACAGCTTGGGGCACCTAGAGATAAGAAATTACACTCATGCTATCCTAAGGCATTAAGTTTTTATTTTATTCTGCAAGTGAAAAATTCCAGTTATCTGGAAGTGTGCTCTAAGAGGACACTGTCCTTGCATAAATGTAGATGTGCAGTGGCTGGGACTGGTACAATATGCCAGAGGACAGGTACCGCAATATCAAAGGAGTGTTCTTTCCAACAGCGTTTGCTTGCATGTGATCCTTATCAGTTCACACTGCATTTAATGTCCTTTTAATATTTCTGGAGTATCTCCATAGATACTATCCCCGGTTAGAAAGGCCTCTGTCACCTCTGTTTGCCCCAGTGTCCTTCTTCTTCTCATTTTCAATAAATCTCATGTGCCACAGATGCCCAGTCTGATCCCCAGAGTGATCTCCGAGGATATCTTGAGATTTTAAAGTATTTATTCTTGAGCTCTCCTGAGACAGGGTGCTGATAAGAATTAGCCCTGAATATTTCAGAATTCTATGTAAGGCAAGAGAAGTAACAAGTTATCTTTATTCATTAATCAGTGCTCATGATTTCAGAAATGACACTGTCCCTTTGTTCCAGCTTAATTTTAAAATACCGTCCGTAGTATCTCTTTGTACTCTTGGAAATAATTCATTCCTGCACACCTCCAAATCCTCCAGAATGTCATTTTAGCTCATCTAGGAGATTTGCAGTGGCTGCCTGTGCTGACAGTCAGTGTTTTTTTCATGGACACAGCGGCCAGCTTTTTTGGATTGTAAAATCATAGGACTGCACCACTAATCCTTTGGAATATCTCAGTACTAGACTAGTAATGACAGTTATACCTCTGCAAGTAGTCGCATATTTTGGCCACTGGCAAAACTTCGAGGGTATACCAGTGAGGATGATGTAAAGATATGCCAGGAAAACAGGCACTGGCATAATTGACCAGAAATGCTACCTTTCTTCTCCCTGCTATAGTTAGCATAACCAAAAAAAAGAAAAAGAAAAAAAAAAGTCTATCCTTTCCTGGAATAATTAAGGAGTCATTATTATAAAGGGACCATCTAGGTCCTCCAAAATAATTAGCTTCCTCCAAAATAGGTCCTATAAAATTGCATTTTATTTCTTTGCAAACATGATGCATTCATACAATATTTTGCAAGTCTTGCCTGGTGTACTTAGGGTTAATGCTGCTAGTACCCTGCCCACTATCCCTGTGGTTTTGTTGCTACTACATGGAGTTGCTTGGTGATGGAATGCCAAAATCTGCACTTAAAAGGAAGCCTTGCTAAGTTTTCTGCTGAGGAAAATAGTCTTGCACTACTATGCTTTCAAATAGGAAAAAGGCACCTAGAAAATTCATGCTATACCACAACACTTGGAAATCTAGTTTATAATGAAACTATCAAAGATACTGCATTCTTTCATTTGGCAATAGTCTCAGTAAACACATTTCTTTGACAAGTTTTCTTTTCAGATGCTGCCATGACAGAAATTGATGGGGGAGGGAATCTGGAAAAAGGAAGTGTGTACTTCTGTGGTGGAAAGAAAGCCATGAAAGAGGAAGGGTGAGCTAAGGTTACTTGGCTGGATGTCTGTGCAGTGAATGTCTCCACATACTGTCTGTCACCTTTATAGTGAGAAAGAAGCACAGCAAGAGATCAGCAGCTATCTTGAGCACAAAAGGGAAGAAGAAAACGTTAAATTGAAAGATGCATTTTGAAGAACATTGTGAAAAAAATATCTTCCATAAATTTTAGTGGGCAAATTAAACAAAGCCTATATATCCTAGCATTATAGACAAACTACTTCTCAAGAAAATGCAATTTGTTAAGAAGTGTTTGCCACATGCCTTCACTGTGCAACCGTCTCTGTTTAGGACAAAGAGTCCCAAAAGCCATGAAGGTAGTCTGTTTGTTCCTCAGTCTGCTTTACAGAGGACAAAAGTACTGCTTCTGAGTTTAGTACTTTGTTCTGAAAAATGACTGCTATTCCAGGTGTACATCTCAAAAGTCATTGCTGGAGTCACAACAAAATCTTGTCAGCTCCTTTAGGTATAGGCAAATAATACTGCTAGAAGTATTCTCTATTTTGCTTCCTTGCCAGCCTCTCATTCCAGGTTGTAATGTGTCTTACTTTTGCAACACTTTTCCAGCATCCCATTAGAAGTAGCTTCAAAGTGAAGCATGCCAACAACACCTAAGTAAACTTGTTTAATGTTGCAAGATGCTAATATCAGCCTTCTGGATACAGAAGTAGTTTATCCTCACATTATCACTAAAATTCAAAGACACAAATACCACACAGTGGACACCTAATTTCATTCAGAGAACAGAATAAATAATATTTAACTATTTCCTACAAAGCAAGAACTGTCATGTGTTTATGGAGGGTTTTTCATTAGTTAGCAGATGAGCTTAGTTTAAAATAATCCCTTCCAGAGAGCACCAAAGAGCTTTCAACTGGAGGATGACTACAAGAACAAGACAGAAGATTAAGGTACTTTTCTGATTTCCCAGCAATTTTAGTATTCAGAAAATCATCGGTTTCTGTGAATAGACACCTTCCTCAACCTATTCTTGAACTCAACTCATAGTAGCTCTTAAGTGAAAAGATATACCTACTCTGCATGTTAGTTTCAATAGAAGAGAAACTAAGAATGGTCTTGGAGAAGATTGGTTCAGCCCCTTGTTTTTAACTCAAGTTTCATCTCTTCGAGCTGTTTGACCCAAATCCCTTACTCCTTAGAGAACATGCTCTGATTTTATTCATAGAAAAGCAGGAAAACAATCTTCTGTTCTCATGGGTCAGGTCATAAACATCTCTCTAGATGTATTTCCAGCAAAAATCAACATAAGCTGAAGAAAAGCCTATGTGATGTATCTGCAGAACCACAGACTGAACTTGAACTGATGAGACTAAATGGAAAAGTCATGGACAGAACAATTCTTCCTATTCCCATTCTTCTTCTCAAGATGACTTTTCTAAAAGCATAGAGGTCTTGCTAAACTCCATCCATAAGGAGATTGAGATGACAGGCATATTCAACCCCAGTATTTTAAATGACTGTACTGGGTGGCTATTTCCAGTTGATGGGCAGGTGGCTGCCCAGTTCCACTGTGCAGAAAGGTCAAGGCTGCTGCATGCCAAATACAGCTGGTTTCAGTTGGGTCCCACAGCCCCACTGCAGGACATGGCTGGACCCAGCAGTGTAGATGGCATTTGCTGGAGTAAGTGGAAAGTGTGAGGAGGATGGAGTGACACAAGAGCTGCTATGAACTGAACACAACCCCCATTACCCATCTCTCCTGCACTGCTTAGAGGGAAGGCAGGAGAAGTGGGAATGAAAGAGTGAAGATGAGCCTGAGAGAAGGGGCCAAGGGGTATAAGTGTTTGAATTTTTGTATGTTTCTTACTATCCACATCTATTTTAATTGTCAATAAATTACATTCATTATCCCCTAAGTGAGTCTGCCCATGACAGTAATTGGTAAGTGATCTTTCTGCCCTTATCTCAATGAGTCTTTCCATCTTAATTCCTGCCACCCCCCTCCCCTGGCCCTGTCCTGCCTAGGAGAGAGAGTGAGAGAGCATCTGGGGGCCAGGAGCAAGTGGCAGTCAGCCAGGGTTAACCCACCACAGTATGTACAATCAGAATTCAGACTATCTGACTTTCCAAAATATGGAAGAAAGTGTGGCAAATTATTTTTTCCTCAAAATATAATGCTAGTGTAGAACACAGTAGGACATCCCGTTTTTGTCCCTTTCCTCAATAATGAATGTGAAAATGCATTTTGTTGTACTTTGTTGCTATACTCACACATCAGCTTTTACACTCAGAAAGCAGTACATGTATATACATTAATGGACCTCTGAATCACATTCTATTGTGTCTTTGTGCTGAATGTAATTATTTATCTCACACGTTAAATGAGATGAGCTGACTTAAAAAAAATTCTGCTTTCTGTCAGTGATTTTTTTTTTTTTATTTAGAGGATATATTTTATATATATATTTAGGAGTGGAACATATATATATATATATAATTTATTTAATCATTATATTTATATAATAACATATATAATATTTAATTATTATATTTATTTAATTATTTATTTATTGTGCAACTTACTAGGAAAGATAGCAAAAATTGAAAGCATTGAAAAATATGTGGAAAAGAAAGCCAGATAAATTGAAATGCACAATTATCTTTTTACAGTATGCCAACAAATACAGTACACTTCTTTTGGGTAACTAACTTCTATTCCTTTTTCCTTTTTAAGTCACAGCACTTTTCACATGGGTAACTGTTTTATTTTTAGAACACTTTTTTGTTCTAGTGCTACATTCAGGAGTAGAGGTTAGCCATAAGCAATCACTAACTCCGCCAGGTTTCACAAGAACCATGCAGAAGACAAGCGGTGTAAGTAGATTTATCAGTTTTCTTAGGAAGAAACAATCAGAGAAAGGAGAAAGGAATCTGTATGAACTTCTCACTCTTTTCCCTATGGAAAAAGAAAAGGTGCCTCACAAAAAAGCAGTGTATCTGTACTTTTCTTAAATTTTAACAAAGGATTGTGGCATAAAAACATAATTAAATGCTTTAAGGATACTTTATTGTTTATTTTTCTTTATATGGGGATTATATAAGACTGACTACGAGAACAGGAGAGCTTGAGAACCTGTATTACTACTTTCTTTCCCTACCTGTTTTAGGACTCCCAAGGAAAAAGTAAGAATGTTCATCTCCATATAATCATCAGTCACAAGCTAGTTTTTTAACAGTCTTATTAATCCCAGAAATAAAGTTCCAGTACCATCTTATTTCATTCCTCTAAAGCTATATCCTCTATATGCACACAAATATGTATGGAACAAAACTGCAGCATATTAGCCCTTACCCATATACAAGGAAAGAATCAAAGTGTAATTTTGTGCATCTGAAACTCCTGGCCTAAGTTCTAAATAAAAACACAATATGTTGTTGATATATATCAAGCGTGAAATACCTTAAAACTCTACTTTTGATTTATATGTTAGCTTCTCATGTGAAGAAGATAAATATGAATATGGCATTATCTAAAACTTTTCCATGAATGCTGTCCAAGAACTCATACACTTATACAATAATAAATTCAGAGAATCATAGGATGATTTGAGTTGGAACCTTTAAAAATCATCTTCCAAGCCCTCTGCTATGAACAGGGACACCTTCCACTAGACTGGATCACATTATTCAAAGGCCTATACAGCATGAGTATGAGCACTTACAGGGATAGGGCATCCCTTTTTTATTTAAATTTTCTGAAATTACAGATCAGAAATATTGATGTTTGTCCATTTTGATGTCTGATGTCTGGGCTGTTAGGGTAGTTTGGTTAGGTTGTGGTTGGACTCGATGATCTTAAAGGTCTTTTCCAATCTGAGTGATTCTGTGATTCTATGATTCTATGTCTGCTTTAAGAGGAGATATATATGTACTTGAAAAACCTGATGTTATTTTCTCTCTTTGTCTTCCTCTCTTTTTTCCTCAGAACAAATTATGACATCAACATCTAAAGGAATTTTCCGTCCATTTTTGATTGTCTTCATTGTTCTTGGTTGTTTCATGGCATTTATACTAATTTATATTAAACCAACAAGCAGTTGGATCTCTACTCCTGTGGAATCAGCCAGCTCAGTTTTGAAAATGAAGAGCTTCTTTTCTTCTAAAACTGATAATTTTAACGAAACTATTATTTTGGTTTGGCTTTGGCCATTTGGCCAGACATTTGATCTAACATCTTGCCAAACAATGTTCAACATCCATGGGTGCCATCTGACTATTGACCGCTCATTATATAACAAGTCCCATGCAGTTCTCATTCATCACAGGGACATTAACTGGGATCTGACTAATTTACCTCAGCAAGCCAGGCCACCATTCCAGAAATGGATTTGGATGAACTTGGAATCTCCAACTCATACTCCACAAAAGAGTGGCATTGAACACCTCTTTAACCTAACCCTGACTTACCGGCGTGATTCAGATATTCAGGTGCCTTATGGCTCCATGATGGTCGGTACAGGCTCCTTTACATATGAAGTGCCGAGTAAAGAAAACTTGGTTTGTTGGGTTGTAAGTAACTGGAACCCTGAGCATGCTCGAGTCAAGTATTACAATGAGCTTAGCAAATACATTGAAATCCACACCTATGGGCAAGCCTTTGGAGACTACGTTAATGATAAAAACTTAATTCCAACTATCTCCAGTTGCAAATTCTATCTTTCGTTTGAAAATTCAATCCACAAAGATTACATTACTGAGAAACTTTACAATGCTCTTCTGGCTGGATCAGTACCTGTTGTACTGGGCCCTTCCAGAGAAAACTACGAGAATTACATTCCAGCAGACTCTTTTATCCATGTGGAAGATTTTCTATCCCCAAGAGATCTGGCGGAATATCTTCTGATGCTTGACAAAAATAACAAGATGTACCTTAGTTACTTCAACTGGAAGAAGGATTTCTCAGTGCATCTTCCTAAATTCTGGGAATCGCATGCATGTCTTGCTTGTGATCATGTGAAAAGACACCAGGAATACAAGTCGATTGGAAATTTAGAAAAATGGTTTTGGAACTAATTTGTGTGTGTGTGTATGAATGCACTTTTTTGAAGAAGCTAATGGATCTTTAGTCTAAGTGGAAAGTAAAGGAATAAGGAAAAAAGAAGGATGAACCTCACAGAACCTTACTTCAAGGTTTATCAGCCATCCTCTCTTGGCTATCCTATTTATATTTTGTAAGAGATTTTAAGAATTATGAGCAGCAGTCATCAATACTCAGTTTTAAATTATAACGTACATACTAATTATGTGCACTGAAGAACATATGATTGTTTACTATAATTTTTAAACAAGATTTTTCACATTTTCTGTGGAGTATGTCTCAGTCTTACACATAAATTGACATTTACATTTTTTTCTTTTTTTTTTTTATTTAACATTTTATTCACTGTTTAATCTATTTGCAAAATGAGAACACAACTCCTAAATGCCATAAAGAATTTTAAAAGGATAATTTACTCTACTGGTCAGAAATATGTGTAATATTTAATTATAAAAAAAAAAAGAAAAAAGAAAAAGAAAAGAAAAGAAACAGAAACAGTATCTACAATTATTTTGGTGTGATAAACTGCACCCCTTTTTAAGGGTGCAGAATCTAGAAATACAGTTTTTAAAAAAGAATCACAGTAGCAGACAGTCTTTGTTGTTTTTTGTTTTTTTAAAAAAAGAAAAGGTTTCCCAATAAACAACTCCTAGAGTTACTTTAGCAATATGTCAGTTCTTACCTTCTGAAGAACAGAGAAGCAAGATACTGAGAAAATAAACAATCTTAGCAACTAAATCCCTGATTCATCCAACTTTAGAGTGAATTTAAATGTAGCACATTCTTGAGTTTCCTTGTGTCTCAAGTACAGTTTATGTGTAATTACCAGGGCTGTAATTGGTATTATACTGATAAGAAGTAGAAGTATAATCTGCAGAAGTAAACAGATTTTAATTTAGGTATTTGATTGAATCAGCCTCATGCACTGAATTCAGCTGGTAACAGTGATTGTTTAGAAATAGCTTGTTGAGAAATTCTAGAAATTTCTCTCATAATCCTTTTTATAATTGTGGTGTTTCTCTTCTATAAAGGTCTGTTGAACTTTATTGGTAGGTGGATGACTTGCTGAGTGGCAAGTTTCTTTTCTGAAAAATATATGCTGAAAATCAGTAAAGATGTTATCACGCTGAAGTATTCAACCATTCAACTCATTAAGCTAATGAGTTTTGGTTTATGAAACTGTTTTATTTGACAGGTATAAACAAAAGCAATCTCAAGAACAGTAGATGATTTCAAAGGGAAATTCTTTCGTGTTGAATTGCTCTGATAGCAAACACAAAAATGTGATGATTGTCATGATTGTTTAAAATATGTCTGTTTCTAATGTCTGTTATTTGATCTTACCACTATTTTTTTTTTTTTCATCAACTAAGACTTAAATGCTGTATTGCTATGTATTGTCATATATACAAGGTTTGTTTAATGACATGGACATACAGATATATTTTGGTAGCAACTGAAAGCCAATCAGCTTGTTTTTTTTTTCATGCCAGAATATTACAGATTGCTCTTTCTAATGAGTTGCAGTCAGCTGCAGGATCATATGTCTGCTTTTTTAATATGTTTAAAACCATATTAGATATGTTCACTCTTTTCTTTAAACTACAGAAAGGGTTGTAAAAGAAATTGAAATAAATGTTAAAAGTTACAAATTCACTGGTAAACATCACACAGTAAACTAGTACATTATTCCAATAGTAAACAATTGAATATTGACTTTAAACTTTTAAGAGTATGAAAAATGAAATGGTGTGTAAGAATGTTGAAAGATGAAGGTGCATTTTCATTTACTGTGAACAAATGTACATTCTGCTACTAAAGTAAGGCCTGGTAAAAGAAACTATAAAAAAAAAATCAAAAGATTAAAGGATTATAAAAGTTAGTGAAAAACTTCCACTTATGTGATGTAGAAGACCTTATTCAAGCAACATAAATGATCAAACATGTAAGATTAAACCTGAAGACAACAACTCTGATGAAGGGATTAAGGGATATGAGATGACAAAATTTAGCAAAAAATAATGTGATCTGTGAGATACTTCTTTTAACTCAGGCTGGAATACAAACATGGGAGGCTGTAAGAGAAATATAGTTAAACTTCTAAACTGGGAAACTCCTCTGTAAATGTTACGGAAAAACTTGTGTTCCTTCCTATGTCTTCAAAAGCTGTTTTCTGATCCAGGTATTTATTTATTTTGTTTATTGCTGTCTTTAAAAGCTTATTTAAAAGGTATGTGAGCCTTCCAGAGTCACCAGCATTCCAGAAGGAAACAAGATGATTTCACCTTACAAATTAATGCAATAGAAGGAAAGACACTCTTCTGCAAACAAAGTGCTGACATATATGTAATGTGAATTGCATTTATGTCATTTTGAAGGCAAGTAGCTACATGAACAAAACCTTTCTATTTCTTCATACCTTTTGTTTTCAGGAGGGTTGTGAAGTTCTCAGCTGCTGAAAATACCATTACTGTGGCTAGGTAACCTGATCTCCTTGATGATGGAATTCAGATGTTTTTTTTTGCTGCACTGACCTCACTAGAAGTATATTCACCCTTTTGTGAACATCTGCAGTCCCTTACTTCATTCCTCACACCAGACAGCAGAAGTTGTACTGTGTGCCACAAGGCATTATTCAGATAAGACCAATTCCTTAGCTTGAAGATTCAGCACATCATCTCTTAGTTAAATAGTGAGCACAATAATGAAATGACTAAAAATGTTACTTGTTACAATGAAAATCTATTGGTATTGTGGTTTAACCTAGCAGACAGATAACTGCCACACAGTTGTTCCCTCATTCCCCTCTAAGTGAAATGGGAGAGGCAATCAGAATAAAAGGTGAAACTTGTGGGTTGAGATACAGTTTAACATGACAGAAAAGGAAGATAAAGTAATAACAACAATAAAAGAATATACAAAACAAGTGATGCACAACACAATTGCTCACTGCTTGCCAACCAACGCCCAAGCAGTCCTTAAGCCCAGTGCCACTCTCAGCCAACTCCCCCAGTTTTATTGTTCATCACAGTGTCATAGAGTATGGAATGCTCCTTTGTACAGTTCGGATAAGTTGTCCTGATTCTGTCCCATCCCAGCTTCTTGTGACACCTGACTACTTGCTCTCAGGGCACCACAAGCAGTTGAAAAGTTCCTGACTTATTATAAGAAGTACTCATCATCAACTAAAGAATCAGAATTTCAGAATCATCAGAATTCATTTTTCATTAGTCTGGGTGATTCTTATTGTAATACCATTAATATGGCATATAGCAACAAGAAGTATGAGAAGTTGAAATGTTCTTGATTCAGCGCAAGGAATGCTCAGCTACAACTAAGACATTATTCTCATCCTAAATCCAAACCACAGCACTGTTCTAGCTGTCAGAAAGAAAATTATCCCTGCTGAAACCAGGGCAGATGTATACTGGAAAGTTTTGAAATATATGCTAAGTGTTAAGACTGTAAATAATGTTGACCTTTGTAAGCACTGGATCCAGTCAGTCTGGCGATTCTTGAGCTGAGTTCTAAAGTGTGTGGAAGCTTTTTGCTGGAAATGGAAACAGAGTGCTTCATAGAAACTCCACTCAAGTTTGTATATGTTGCCTTCAGGATGCATTGGTCAAATTGTTTCAAAGATTAATAAGACAAGAAAGAAATGTATTTTATATTGAAGTGGCAAAGAATCATGATTAAATCCTAAGCTATAGACAAGGCTCTAATGCTACAGTGACATTCCTGAAGCATGTTGACTGTATGTAAGTGAGCCAACCATTTTATGAAGATTTTAGGGGGATCTACAGATATCATCACCAAGATCTAAGCAGTCCTGAATGCAAAAAGATACACTGAGAGAAGCTGTAGCATCATGTACAGCCTAGGTGGTAAATGGTGTGAGGCAATGAATGTAAATCATACGGACTTCATACATGCTGAAAGACAGTCTGCCTAGATATGTATCCCTAGCTCATGGAAGATTTATTCCAGTCTCTATAACATTAGACATTGGTCCTAGTCTGTGCTTCTTCATTGAGCAATCGTGAATAATTAGCATAATAGATTCAAATTGTAAGTCACTGTGAAAGAGAATGGGGAAAAACAGGTAATTAGGGAAAGGAAAATTATATAAAATTAGTTAAAATAGTCCACATAGAGTACTGCATCCAGTTCTGGTGCCCCTGGTACAATGAGGACACCGAGTTGTTGGAGCAGGTCCAGAGGAGCACCACAAAGATGATCAGAGTGCTGGAGCACCTCTCCTATGAGGACAGGCTGAGAGAGCTGGGGCTCTTCAGCCTTGAGAAGAGAATGCTCCAAGGAGACCTTACAGTGGCCTTCCAGTACCTGAAGAGGGCCTACAGGAAAGCTGGGGAGGGTTTTTTTAAAAAAAGACATGTAGCAACAGGATGAGGGGAAAGGGCTCTAAACTGGAAGAGCATAGATTTAGACTAGATATTAGGAAGAAATTCTTTACTGTGAAGGTGGTGAGACACTGGAACAGGTTGCTCAGGGAGGCTGTGGATGTCCCCTCCCTGGAGGTGCTCAAGGCCAGGCTGGATGGGTCTGTGAGCAACGTGATCTAGAGGGAGGTGTCCCAGCCTATAGCAGGGGGTTAGAACTAGATGGTGACCTTAAAGGTTCTGTCTATTTTATGAAAACAAGGTATTATTTATGCCTTGATACTGCTGACAAAAGAAGGTAATTGTAAATTAAAGAGAAATGAAAGATGAGAAATTGTACCAATTCTTACTGTTTTCTCAACAATTTTACTTCAGTTAGTGCGTTTATTTGCCAGCCCATAGTAATCCAGCGGCACAATTACTTGTTTACTTGTCACAAGTTACCTCATTAAAGACAGAGAGTATTTTATAATGCTTTCTGGATGTTTTTAGGTGCTCTGTCATACAGTGAGCTATGAACATTACTGTCCTTGTCCGTGTGGAAAATGAGACCCAAAATAGACCCAAAACAGACAAAATACTAATAGCAAATACATTGCTACCCCACTGAATGTGAACAGATGTCAGTTGAATTGGCAGCAGATCTTTCTAAAATAGACATTTCTTTTAATTTCACTGACACTCAATGACCACAGAAGCTCCTGTTCAACAGGAGATCTCCCTTCCTTAGGAAATTCTGGTTGTGAGTTTCTTTGAATGCCTTTTGATATCCAAGTTTGCCCACAGATTGTCCATGAAATAACCAGCAACATATTTGTCTTTTAGGAAACATATCAAATAAAATGAAAGATGGACAAAGAGAGCAGCAAAATAGAGTTGCAAACTTCAGGCAGACTGAGTGCTGCCTGTGAGCACTGCTGAGCATGAAAAACAACTAGTTACTGGTTCTAACTACTCATGTTCATTTCTCAACCTGAATATGAAAAACATACCATATATTTTTCTCCCATTTCTAATCAGACAAGCATCAGTTTAATAACCAATAACTGTTGCTGATTATTCAAGAATGTCACTCCTGTTCTCCTGTTGGTATTGTATTTTGTCTCATTTCTTTTTCCCATCTTTTTTTTTTATTTTTTTGTTAATGAATCCTGTTTTTGTGCAACAATGCCTTTTTGGACCTAGTTCAGAAAGGACTTTAAGTACATGCATATGGCTTGGAGACTTAAGCACATGCTTAAATTTAAGAGCATCTTAACTGGCTTAATGCACTGGAGCTTTTAACATTATATTGTTACTGGCTTTGGGAGTTGTGCGAAAAAGCACACTGTAGCAGAGGCCAACTTCTGTGCTCCTTATTGAATCCGTGTGTCTACCCCATGATTCTCCAAGCTGAAAATTCCTTGGACTAATTACGGCTTAGTGTTAATTCATTCCACTTAGTTCCCACTCTTCTGATTCAGAACACAGCACGTGCCGCCATTGCCTCATGCCATCTACTCAGCAGAGCACCCCTCTTCTGCTATGAGTGCACTTGGGTGTGAGAAACAGTGCTGAGAAGAGATCAGATAGCATTTAGACAACTGTCCTAGGAAGAAAGCAAAAAACCTGGTCACATCTGCATCCAGTTAACTCAGACTGATTTTCCTCTTGGAAAACATTTTGTTCAAACTGCATGGGACTCTGTGAGTGAACAGCCATGTGTGCAAATTGGTAACAAGGTGTTGTCCACAGTCTAGGAGAGACAGAGGGAATCAGTGTGTCTGTGCAGGCGAAGAGGGAAGCTTCTGACTTATTTAAATCAGTCAATTTTCAGTTAATCAAAGTCAGTTAGTCAAATTTTCAGGTGCTTCCTTAGTGAAAACCAGTCTGCTACAAAAAAAAGAGTATCTAGGTGATTATCTGACAGTTGATGGGCTTTCTAATTAATACTGGCTAATAATTCCATTATGGTTTCACGTTTTTTTGTGGGTGGTTTTTGTTTTTTTTTCCTAACATACACAATTTTGAAGTGTTAAACTTCAATTGATATAATTCATACGGAGTAGATGTTTCGGCTTTAACTTTCACTCCTTGCTTAAGGAAACCTCCCACTGCAGTCAGCAGCTGGTTTGGAAGATTCCCCTATGGTAACACAGAATTGAGTGTAGAGTGGAATGGCTGGAGTAAAAACTTCTTATTCATGAATGGTTCCCTTTGAATAATTACTTCTAGTGCTGTAGACTACCTTCACAGCAACAATCACACTGGTTAGATATGTTCATTAATGTTACAGAAGTGCCAATAAGTTGATGTAATAAACCATGCAATAGTAATTTTAATTCATGCCACAAATACTATCAAGTGATACAGATAATAAAACCATAAACTCATGAGAAATAATGAAGCCTCGAGACATCATCCTGTGGTTTACATACTGGAAAAAGTCCATTAATTACTCTATCAGAAAGGTAATTAATTGAGAATCTTTTATGTAGTCATATTCTCCATGCAATTAACTGAAACCAAGAGTTTCTGTGCAATGAATAGTTCAGAGATTTGGTCGTGTAACAGACAGTCTTTCACCTCCAGGTTAATAGCCTAAATTATGAGTAGGTTGATGCAGGCAGTTATTTGGAAAACTCTACCAGATAATACATTTATCTCAGAAGGGTTTCTCATTCCTACTTTCAGTCAAGGAGCCAAAGAACAAAAGTGATACTCATTTGACATCTTTGTGCATTTCTCTGCACGCAGATAGGATGGCCCAGGATGCTCTTAGTCCTGCAGCCAGCACCATGCCTACTTATGATTGCACAGAAGTCTCCTCTGTCCTCAAGAACATTGGCTTTTTTTGAAGCATTGTGCCTGTCTGGACAAATGAAGTATTAATACCTGGAAGAACTCTTCATTAACATTCCTAAGTAAATAGTTAATAAGAAAATCATCTAATCATTGCAAATTGGCAGAAACAGCAATTGTTGCTTAGTCTTTATATGAATTACTCCAATGAAAAATAGGCTTTGGAGAAATCTTATCCCTATGTCCCTATATATAGGGACATGCATGATTGCAAAATTTGAAAGATATACCATAAATCAATGCTTACATATATGAAATTGGGATAAATTTGCTATATATAACTAACCACTTCAGTAGTCACCAGATGAAAATGCTCCAATCATTTTCTTTATAGCGTGGTATAAAAAGCCAGTCTCATAAATGCTGTTTGGCAAATAATTTAACCCTAAACTCTAAATTTTCCTTTTCTATTTCCTTTTGTAATGCACATGTTAGATAAGATTTAAAAGTATGGAAAGTTAACTCCCTTGCTGCAAGTTAATGTTTTAAAGATACAAAGAAGAAATTGAAGACAATAAAGTGAGAAGATTTTCCATCTACACAAAATCCTAATGTGCCAACCGTTTCCAGTGAATGAAAAAAGCAGTTAAATATAATGACTTTTTATTAGGATTTGCAAATCTTCTACTACCGCACTGTAATTTTGCACTATTTTGTAAGAAAAAAGAAAAAAAAGAAAAAAGGAACTGAAAAAGAAACAGAGAAAAAAAATCTAAAAATAGATGCCAAATGTATAGTTTGTAAAATACTATTTTTCTTATATAAGGTGTCATCACATAGTGAATCTAACTGTATTATTGTAAACTGTGAAAAATGTGATGTACTGTTGTGACACAGCCTACCAAGGGTCATTTCTAATACACAGATTAGTCATCTGGACTTGTTTATATATGATACATATTCATAAATCTGGTGTCACTTTTATACTTATTTTTTGTAGACTATTTTTCCACATTTACAAAGCAACTGTTATTTTATATCAAACATTAATTTTGCTTTAAAATATTATTTAAATAGGTGAGTGGGTGTCTAAAACGTGCCAGAGGTTCAAAACTGTAACAAGGGTAATTCAGAAACTATTATATGCCAAATTGCAATGCTGCTGAAATCTGAAATGTTTTATTGAAGAAGCAAGCACACTGTCAATAAACAATGGTCACAGTAGTGTTGATAATGTTACATTCGCTGAGATAAATGCCTGAGAGTTATGAGCTGCATTTCCATTCTGTCTTTCTGTACACTGGCAAAATGATACAGGGTACCATAGTCGAACACTTTGACAATGTGGCATGAGCTTGAACACCAAAATATATTGATAAGAATTAGGAGAAAGCCCTTCAAGCAACCTGTCCTGATTCAAATCCATTTTGGGAATCAGTCATCTTAAGATGGGATTATTGATTGTTGTACTCAAGACTGTGTCTCAAGAAAGATAGTAAGTTCTGTATGTAGAAACATGGGACCACGTTTGTTGTTTTAGTGCAAGATCAGGACCAAAGTCCCTTTCTTGTATATTGGAACTCACACATGTAGCATTGTATGGGATGTGATATGAATCCTTTCTTCATGTTTTCAACTAATGATGTTTCTTGTACAGAAAACTTAATATTTTATGTGTTTTATATACTATATATAATGCATAAATTCATGTGTAAGAAATAATAACCATGGAAAACTGGATTTTAATAAAATTATGAAAACCATTCTTACCTTCAGGCACATTTTAAGATGCCACGTTAAAAGGAAATCTTGTAAAAAGCTGTATTTTTTATTTATTAGTGATTGTATATTTTAGCCCATGACATTTATAACAGAGATTCTACCAAACTTTTCTTTTGTTCCCTTTGAATAATCTCATCACCCTGAGGTGCATCTGAAAAATGTAGAGGTTTAACCACTGATGCTTTTCAGTATGTTTTTAATTTGATGTTGTTGTTAAACTTTCTTCTGATTACCTATAACTATGCTCAGAATCTTAAACACAATTTAACAGCAGTCAGGAGACACCTACTGTATGAAGCTTCAGGTAACTGTAACCATTTCAAAGACATCCATCATTTATGTGAAATTAATCTCTCTGAACTCTGACATGGTAAACAAGCAGCTCACTGACTCTTATCTATTGAGCACTGGAATTCTCCCCAAAGCATAAACACTGAATTATGTAAATAATAGTGCTCTAAATAAGCCTAATAAATTACTGTATTTGGTATATTTAAAATAAAAGAAAATCTTCTAAGTGTACTACAGTCTTTGATCTTTTTTTTTTTTTTTTGTAGGTCTAATACCATTCCTTTTCCTTGTTGTAGTTCTCATCAAGGGCTGGATCTACAGATTGTTGCTTGTCATTCTTATTACTTCTGTTTCACAAACAGAATTTTGCTTTTTTTAAGCTGTTACACCAGAAATCCTTGCAAGTGCACACAGTCAGACTGAATTCATATGGACTACTACATGATTTTGCTGAGTACAGCAAGCAACATAGTTGAATCAGTATGGTGCTACAACTGAGATTATTTTGTCTTGCTATTGCAACATAATTAAGCAGCACTATTACAGCAATCATTTGATTTTCCTGAAAGTATAAGATGTTTGCTACTTGAATATGAGCTTTATTATGTCTATTTAATCTTAAAAAACAAATTATCTTTAAAAGTTTTTAGAGGATGATCAGTAATCATTTGCATGTTCATATTTCATTGCTGAATTTCACTGAACTCTGAATTTCAACATTCATTCACTGTAAAAATATCCTATATTTGCATATATACATATATATGCATATATAATATATATACATATATATATGCATATATAACATATATACATATACATATATATTTGCTATATATACATATATATATGTACATATATAACTGTATCTCTACAATAGCAAGTGGTTAACACAATGGTATCAGTTTTATTTTCAAGTGTGTATACAAAAAAAAAAAGTTTTTTTTTAGATAGCTACCACTGAAATATCATAATTAATAAGGTTTTCCCAGTAGAACAGAGCATTTGTTCCCACTGATCACAAAGCAAGTCAGAATATTACGTTAGCCTACAGAGCAGCTTGTAGTTAAGGTCTTTAAAGGAAAATCCTCCTCCCTCCCATTAGGGAGGTAACTTGCTTTCCACCTGAGCAAGTAAAGATTTGCTAATCTGGATACATTCTTTAAAAAATTCTTTCACTTATGTAATTTGCTCATATCAAACTTATCATTATCTTGAACTTGCCCGTTACAGGTGCAGGGATGAACCAGTCTTTAACAGTACATAGGAAACAAGTCTCCACCATATTCCATTTATTCTCTCCTAATTTCCCATTTGCATTTCTTGCATTCAAATGCTACAGCAGAAAGTCAAGCTAGGACAGCAAATACAGCTTTCTATTTTTAAAACAGAACTTTATTTCCCTTTCACTTACAAACTCCCTGGATACACCAATTTATTGGACATAAAGCACTGTGCATTTAGAAAGCCAGACCTCTATCCCTGAATGTCAGAAGCAGCTGACTTAATGATCTGCTTCTGGGAGCACAGCACTGAAATGAAAGCTAAAAGAAACAGTCATGCACAGGAGATGAAGTAGGGCTGTTCAGAAGTCGAATCCATGTCTGTGACCATAAGGCTGCAGGCACCACTTTCCCATGCAGTGATACAAACAATAACCCTGTGTTAGCTTTACAAAGGTTCGTACTTCAGCACAAAACAATGCACTGAACAGAAGATGAAGCCACTGTGAGTCTAAGAACAGGCTACCACTTCTCAGCAACACTAATATAGAAGGTAATGACAAATAGTTGCAGCACTTATGGGTCCATCAGCTGGTTGCATTCTGACTGCATGTTGCAAAATGCCCCACATCAATTCTCACACTCACTACATTGCAGCTTCTTTTCAGATGTAACATTGTCTCAATACTTATTTTAATTCCAATAAAATCTTTGGATAGAATAACAAGCCTTTAGGCAGAATACCTGGCTGTAGCTTAAGATATCTCAGAGCAGATGGCTGCATGTAGGTGTGTAGAGGTGCAATGAATAAGTTCCCACTACATGAGAAGGAGTCACAAGCTAAAAAAAGTAGTCTGAAAAGTAGCTCAGTGCACCTAGTCTGTCTTTATCTTCAGTTCTACCTAAGATCACATTAAAAAGAACATTAACTAGCAGTTCAATAACAATTTTAATTACAATTTATTTTGATGTACAGTGAATCAGAAAACAGAAAGAATACAAAGTTGCTTGTGTTGAAAGCTGAAAATTAGGTCTAATTTTTTTCAGTAAAAAAATAATTCTTGATGATGTTCTAACTGACAGATTTATGAAAGATCAACATTATTCCCCAAATTTTTGCCTTTATAAAAAACTTAAAATAACATCAATATTATAAATAAATAAAATAAATATGAGAAACTCTGTATGAATTTCAATGTTCTTTCCTTGTGGAGGCTATTTTTCAATGACAGGACTCTTGAATGAGGAAAATGTCATCAGCTGCATTTTCATTCTTCACTTGGCCACCGTCATCTGAATTCTGTCATATGTGAAGAGCACACACACAGTGGAATGTGGTTAATCAAAATGGAAGAGTTGTTGCAAAACAAGTCAAAATAATTTCTAGATAGTCACAGCCTCCCTGATATACCATAATCGTGTTATTCCTGCAGTAGAAGCAATCACTTAATAGATCATGGTCATATTTGAGGCTCATTCCTTCAAGTTACAGAGTTCACTTTGAACTCAGTCTTGTTTTTCAGCAGCATCACAGTTTCTGGCATTTGTTGACACCGTCTACTCCTTATGTCAGTGTGGCATCCTAAGCCATATCATATCCTCTCCTTCTAAACTGAATTTTCACATTCTGTTTATTTTGACAGAAGAAATATATCCAGATAGAAAGATTCAAGCCCTTGTACTCTTGAGCTAGTGAGCTCTATATTCTAACACCTCCACCCTCACAATGTCATTTAACTAGATTTAATTCACTGGTAAGCACACTTAGATTAAATGTAACAAAGTACATGGGCAATCAGGTGCTTTTTAATTGGCTCTGTTTGTCAAGCAAATACATTGTAATGCAATCAATTGCATGTATCAGTCACATCCAGAATTGCAGTTTTACCCTGCAAACCTTTTGTTCCAGTATTGTTCCAAGCTGCCATATAGTCGTACTGTACTAAACTCAGCCTTGAGCTCAAAACAGACCAATATCGCAGGATTACCATGTAGTAAGCTGTTATCCAAGGTTCCATGATTAACAGAAAAACAAACATGAGCTGCAGTTGGACATGCCATAACATTTACTACATCGATGTCCACCTGCACAGCTCACGTCCTGCGTCATTATCAGATAGGTGTGTAAATCCTGGAACTGCCAGGACCACAGAGTTCTCCAGCTTACCGGAAAAGCTGCCATTTTATTACACCATACTGACTCTCAGAGCTCTCCAGCACCCTGGACAACCTGCCCAGTAATAAAAAAAGCATAGATGTATTTCCCAGCAGTTTTGAGAACAGGACAACACTGCCTGTAAGCAGGCCTGAGCCTGAAGACCAGTCATCAGCCATACGATATCTGGGTCAACGAGAGAGCATGTTCAAAAGTGCAGCTTCCTTTGTCTCCGTCTTTTTTTTTCCATCTTTCATGATGAATGTCTGAAAAATTCTTTCATCTTCCATTTGTTTGATATTAAAAGATATCCTCTTTCTCACTAGGTCTGAAAGGAATGGCACTTAATACTATCATTCAAAAACTCTCACCAAAAAAAAAACAAACCTAACAAATTACAGAACCAAAACCTTAATCTTTTTAGTGATTTTACATGTCTCTGATGTACTGCATTTTAGTTTGTATTTGAGATGAATGCTTTTCATTGTGAGATACATATATTATAGAGCAAGACAGAGTTCTTTTACCTTTTTTATAAGGCTCAAATTCATATTTACAAGTGAAAAAAGAGCTCAATCCCTTTCTTATCAGAAAAAAATATGCAGGAATGTACACTATAAAGATAATAATTCTCACTTCTTCCAATCCCATTCAACCAAAGAGATTAAAGAGTTAAGGGAATAGATCTGTCCTTTAGCATTTTAAAAGCTGTTTTTCCTCAATCATTCTAGCTATGGACCTAAAAGGCTATAATGCTCCTTCCTTAATTAAGAAAATTATCTGCACAAATGTTTGCAAAATTAGGGCCTTTATTTTCCAGACAAACTGGTACGTCATGTAAAAAAGCATGTTTTCAACCCCCTACACTAAAGAATGGAGGTACAGTTTATGAATGGCATAGCCCACTTCTGATATTCAGAGTGTCTGCACAGAACAGTATGATCACAAGCAGAATGAACAAGCTCAGCTATTGTACAACATGGCTGTACATCAGTGTACACCCCTACCTGTGCTTGCTCACCTCCAGCCATTGCACTTTTGCAAGGGATCTGCTAGACCCATTATTTTTTCTGTCCTGTAGCTTCCAATCTTTTTTTCTACATTACAGTCAACTTGATAGCTCGGATTTAATACAGGACTGGAAAGAACATATTCTGGGACAGAAATCTAAGAAGTAGCTATTCTCAATAACCCTGATCATATTTTTTTTTTTTCATACTTTAGCTTAAAATTACTTAGGAAGCAGTTTTGCTGCTTTGGAATCACATTGCTTCAATAGGTAATGTATTCCTTCTCACAGAAGCCCACATCACCTTGTGACAGTCCTGTTCTTCATCTTAAAAGGGAAGAAACTGTTTTCTCTCTCCCTTAAGTTTAGCTTCATTATATGTTTTCATATTGTTGCATACATTTTTAGTTTGCTTTTCCTTTTGCTTTTCCCACCAGTTTTGCCATGGCCTGATATTTTCATTTGTCAGGAGCAGTTTAGCCTTCTGAATCTGAGTGACCAGACTTCTACATGCTATTTGAAATGCATGGCAGTACCAGCCTCAGAGACTTTTAAATATGCTTTTAGAGAAAGCTTCTCTAAACTGATTGATTCCTTTTCCATCTGCCTTCCAGCCCACACCCCACAGAGCTCTTTATTGGTGACGTCTTTGTCCTTATTTTTTTTATTGTTCTCCCAATAGCTGATTGCTTCAGCTTGAGTATATCACCCAATTCTCCTCCTTTAACTGTTTCTCAGTTGTTTTTTTCCCCTCTACAGGAGAATTCCCTAAATTCATTTATCAGCTCACCACCCTAATGTTATCTAAAAGCCTTACATAATTCTTGTTTTCCCAATCCAACATATTAGCATACTATAATTGAAATTGCTTGTGAAGTCCAGAAACATTAATTTCAAGGCATTGTTGATTGCACTGTTCTAATACTTGTGGTAATACCCGTATTCCATGATATGACACTCCCCAAGACAGGAAACGTGCTTAATAAGCTTTCTTCTCTCCTCCAAGATAATTTCTTCCATGGCTTCTGCTTCATGATGTATTCTAGTTTTAAAAATTTTCTTGAAACATCCCTCTGCACCACCAGTTTTTACCTAGACAACATGCAGCTCATTCTCACTCTTTCCTAAACATAAAATGCCTCTCCAAAACACTCATTCAGTGAAGTTCAAAACCAGCCCCATTCTCTTAACACATTTAATTATTTTAAGATTCTTCAGCAGAGGGAGGAATTAAGCTCACTTTTATGAATTCAGGTTCTGTATCTGGATTCTCTGACATATAATTAGTTATGATATCTGATTAAAGTTTTTCTCACAATTGGGACATTCATCATAATAGCTCTCTCTTGTGGATTCCCTGGAGTCTCTGGAGGACTGCATTCAGATGTCAGATTTTCTTTCAGAAGGGAGAATTTACAGAACACTTTGAACTATCCTGTTGTCCATTTCCATGAGCCTTGTATGAACATATCATGAACATAAGCTGATAAATTATTGAGTGTGAAAGGTACAGCCAAACAGTGAAACACAAGGTAGAGGCATATCCCTAGGAAAAGTCTAAAATATGTCATTCTGATACAAAGCTACTCCGCATGCAGCAATATAAATATCTGCTAGTTACACACCCTAAGAGAACACAAGCACAACCTTTCACCTTTCATGAAAAAACAAGAAAGACGAAGTCAGCTTCTGTGCTGAAACAACCAGTGCTTTGCTTTCAGTCCCATTTCAAACTTCCTTCTTCCTCAGACTCCTTATTTTGTAAGAATCACATTAAGTTCCTTTCCTGTAAAGTTTCTCTTCTTGTCTCACCTACAAAGACAATATTTCCCAAGTGTCCACATAACATTTTTTAAACATGAGAATGACTGGTGAGAGTTTTTACCTCAAGAACATTTATATACCAACTGTTCATTATAACACAAGCTGTTGACAAATAAGCATGCAGCAGAATTTTCATCAAAGAAAATAATTTTAGGCAGCCTATTGCATTCTGCATTTGGGCATCTGCTTGTGTCTGCTCTTGGAGAGAGATCACTGGGCCAGATAACTCATTTTGATCCTTATGTCTTCATACAGAAGTACCATGGGGAACTTTCCTTCTTAGCATCTGAAATCTGACCTACAGATGCCACAGCTTTTCATTCCTGGTGACCAATGCCAGCACCGTGTTCACTGACCAACTTTTAAAATCCCTTTCTTAGATATTTACCAGTTTGTGTGCATTCTTCAGGCAATCTCAATGGCACACAAGTTGGATATAGCAGCAGGTGGCAGACTGTCTGATGCCATCATTTCTCTCAAAGCAAATCTGCTGTGAGTTAACCGAAAGCTTATCTAGCTGTACCTGCATTAGCTCATGGAAGTGTTAAACAGCATGCTGCCAGCAATAGTGAAGTCAGCTACACACCTCAGCTAATTCACTTCATTAGCTAATTCACTATGCTAATGTTGGCATCATGACATTATACATGGAAGCACAAGCAGATGTTTTAATACCATATTTCTCTATAGAAAACAGACATGTTTCAGTTCTCTTTAGTGAATGCCTGGAGACTTGATATTGGTGGATTTATTCACTCTCACCTTCAGCCCCACTGAATGCCCTCCTTGCCTGTCCTTAAAGGGGGGAATATTCAAATCTCTCTGAGATCTGGCTCCAGTGAGACTATGAGCCAGGTCTGCAAATGTACATGCTGGCATGTGGGAAATGAATATATAAGACCACATTTTACCATTGTGCACCAACATTGTAATCTGATCTACATTATTAAGCGGTTAGACTGACCCCCTGATACCATTTATGCTGCAGGCCAACTGCAGCACTCCCAGTATCACTCCTGCACATTTCAGAAGTAATCTCATGCCAAAAGGCATTTACTATGAGCCTACTCAGTTCTGGAGAATAGACTTGACTAGACTAGTGTGGATACTGGCTGGTACATATGGCCATGTACATATTTCCCTAATATAAATGCAGTTACAGATTACTGCATATTTAAACATTTAGTATTACTTACTTTCTTGATCCATGCCTTTCTCATGAACCAGAACATTATCACATATAACCATCTAAAAATGATACTGTCATATTCACCAGGGATAGATAGCAACCATTATACCTTGAAAGAACCATTAACTCATTTAGGAAATATCTTTTGCTGTTACAATTCAGTTTATTACATGATATTCACACTCCCATATTTACTGTGAATTCACCCTTTTTAGTGGTAATTTCTTCATAATGAAAACAAAATTCTTCAACTGATCTTACATAAAATGTGAACCACATTCAAAATCAAATTTGGTCCTGCCTTTCCTCCTTGATTACTGTGAAAGTCCTCCAGAGTTCAGCAGTGTAAGAGTGATTTCAACTTTTCAGATATTTACAGAATAGGTAGCTCTCAATTAAAAAGTTTGTTCATTGTAGCCCACCACATAGAATCTATTCAGAGACAGTTTTTCTTTTTAGAAAGGATACTCTTCATATAATTGAAATAGAAGGTGAGAAGGTGTTCATATATAATTGGAATAAATAATGAAAGAAAGCAGAATTTGCTCTTTTGATAAGCATCTGCTGACATTTCTTAAATCTAAGAATGAATTCTTTTGATGAATCAAGTGAGGACTGGATATGTTTATATCATGTCAGCTCAGACATCCTGCATGAAAGGAATGAAATGGGCATTTGCACATTTGCAAGCAAAAGTGAATGAAAGCCCAACCAAATTCACCTATTATTTCACATATCACACTCCACATTTAAAGAGGAAATCACAAAATTAATTCAGCAGAAGATGTTTCAAAAATTTATACTTCTTAGACAAAATATGAAAACTGTAGTTTACAACAGTATTGCAACATTACAACAGCATTGTAATATCGTGGCATGCATTGTTTTGTTCAGTTTCTTAGCAGTTTTGAGAGAAGAAATGAAACCTGGTAGAAGTTATGGTATCCTCACAAGACACTGCAATACCAAGATGTTTATGACCACACTTTTTTTTTTTTATGTTCTATTTTTCACTACAACAAAAAACAAACAAATAAATAAATAAAAGATTGTCCACTCAAAACTCTACACTGGCTCAATATTCTTTTCTAAATTCAAAACAGGTTGTGAAAGAAATCTGCATCACACACACCTTCCACATAAATATGCTGAGAGTTGGGTAGAGCTTGCTAAATGAACAATGGTTCTTACAAAAAAAAAAAAAAAAAAAAAAAAAAAAAAGGCAGGTGACACTGGGTTGGATTATTTTCAATATCTCAAGTTGTTCTGTATCAGTCTCACATCAGCTAGATAACAACATCTCATAGATAACATGGTGTGAATTAAAAGTACATATTTGTTATTTTCATTTAAGCTACCCTCTGTCCCAGATCACACCCTTCTTCCTTCCTTTTCTGGCAGAAACATGATATATTAGAAAAGCCCTTCTTTGGCTACATTACATTTACACTGTTCGTAAACTTTGAAGTAATTCTGAGGTCAGAAATACAATTGCTTGATTTTCTTTTCCCCGAGTAGACCTTATGTTACTGCAACAGAAATATATCTCAGCATAATATGAAATTCAAAAATTCATAAGTAAGGCTGGGGGGATTATTGATCAACAGTCTAAGCTCACCTTGCTTACTTTTTAATGTCTTTAGAATTTATCAAGCCTTTTTCCATTATTATTTTGTCAAATTCAGTTTCTGGGACCTCTGAACTCACTGGAAATACTTTCAGAGGGCTTTATCCAAGATAATGCAGCCAAGCAGGGTTTGTTTGGTCTATTTTATGTTGAGTAATGTCATTAGTAGAGCCTACTACTACCATGCTAGATCATTGTGCAGATAGTACAGTGCTATTCAATATGGCTTAAAAGCTAGTATAATTTGGTAGTGGGGGGCTGCAGGGCTGGTCTCTGTGAGCATAGCCCCAGCGGTGCCCATGTGAGAGCAGAGCCAGCTCCAGCTGCTCCAAAGGGACCACTGTTGCCAAAGCTGAGCCATGAGCAATGCTGGGTGCGCTCTGCAGAGGCAGAGGCGAAGTCAGTTATGGACTGAACACAGACCCTATTCAGTGTTTCCTTGTAGAAGGAGAGGGTGGGTGGGTGGTGTTCTTAGTTTGTTTTTTGTTCTTAGTAATCTAGTGGGTTGTTAGCAATAAACTGCATTAGTCTCCCTAATGCTGGGTGTGTTTTGCCTATGATGGTAATCAGTGAGTGATCTCCCTATCCTTATCTCAATCCACGAGCGTTTTTCATCCTGTTTACTTCCTTTTAGCCTTCTGAGGAGGAAGAGTGAGAGTGGCCTGGTGGGCATCAGCTATCTACTGTCGTGAAACCACCGCACTAATTTCATTATATTTTGCTTTACAATTGTCAGGATGCCTTTTGGTCTTAGTTTTTGCTTCCTACATTTTTTATTGATTTTGAACTGATGATGCATCTACTTATCAAGTCTATAAAAATCTCTGGTAAGGGTTGTACTGTGAGTAGAAATGAATCTGTACACATACGTGTCCCTTTTTTGACAGAACAGTGTGGTAGGTTTATATTACAAGTGTGTGGACATATAGCAACATAAAGTCCTTTCCCATCTGTTTCATTCTTTAAGTATTTTGAAAAGAAGTGAGTCACCTTGGTAAAATCCCACAGTAAATAATGAGTAGGACAAATAAATTTATTTCTGTTTGTACTTGCATCATCTCTCTTGTTAAGATGATCTATGTTCATCACTTTAACAAAAAATAAAAAAATTAAAAAAAATCACATAAAATAAGAGATAAAATACCCATTGTTTAAGAAGACTGTCATTTCTCATCAATTATTCTAGAATCTTCCTTGCTTCAAAATAACCACCTTCTTACTCCAGGTATCTATAGATAATACCCTTACAATAATATTTTAGTGTCCATGCTATGTTCCCACCTCTTCTCTTTTCTGGATTAACTAGGACCAAACCCTTCAGAATTGCATTTTGTTTCGTTTCCTTGGTCTGCCTCTAGTTAGATGCCTCTTTAAATGTATGGCCTGATCTCCAGTTTTTCAGGAGTATTTAACAGAAATAATTGTTTCCTTTGTGTTCTATTCCTGCTAATATATCACAGAGTGAGATACTCTTTTTTTTATTATAACATCCCAGCAGGGATTTGTGTTTCATTTGTGATCTGCTGCACTCCTCACTGCAGTATCTTTGACAACTCAGTTACAACTCATTTTGTACTTACACCTTTGATTTTGCCTTCCTAAATGATGAACTCTACACTTGTCTTTAGTGAATTTTGTCTCTCTGATTTCATATTATTCCTTCAGTTTATCAAGAACCTTTGAATTGCAATCTTTCTTATTCTTCCAAAGTGCTTTCAAATTGTTCAGCTCAGCATCATCTACAAATTTTATAAGCTTATTCTTTATTCTTTTATTCGAATCATTAATGAGGCTATTTTAACAGTGTCAAAAAAAAAAGAAAAAAAGACTGAGGAACCCAACCTGAACTGTCCTCCCTAACTAAAAATCCCATTCCTTATGTTGTGTTCATATCATTTGATGTGGTGAAGGCTTGACCGTAATTATGTATTGTATCACATTGTAAAATTAACTGGCTCCTCAAGAAAGCTAAGCAGCTGGGACAGGCAAAAATAATGCAGTCTGGTCCCTCTCTTGGATTATATTAATATTTACTGCTATGTTGTTAACTTCAGCAGTTTTTCACAGATAAAACTCAAAAACAGCTAAAACTGAAAAACTAAAATAATTTGTCTTTCAGGTTGTTTGTTGGATAATGTGGTGAGCTGAAATGGATGCTGTATTCATTGTGGATGTGTATCAAAGGGCCTGTCTTATGAGGTGATGAATATTCTGGCCCTTTTTCAGCCAAGGATATGAACATATGAAGCTGGTAACTCTGAGTGATGGGAGAGATGAAACAGAGTTGTAATCACCTGTATCACCTGTCTTTTTTTTTCCAGATAAGGAAACATTCCTGCTGAGAAAGCTCACGTGGCTAGATCCAAAGTCTGTGTAGTTTTCAAAAGTTTGTAGCAGAAACGTGAATAAGGTTGAATGGCTTCAACTACCTTATGTAAGATGATCTTTGCTGATGTCCCATCATATAGCAAGAGAACAGTTCTACCAATCGCATTGCCTCTAAGCCTTGAGTTTACAATGCACAGTTGTAGGTGGAAAGAAGACATCTCTTCCATTGCACCACAGCTCAGCACAAGCTCCCTGAATTTGCACATGAAGAGAAGCAAGGGTTTAGTATGGGAACACACAAATTGCAATGTCATAGCAGCAAAGCAGGAAACTGAACGATCTGTAGGCTTCTAATTGGTGGTTTAGAAAAACTGTAAGCAGAATGAAGCAGAACCCTAACCCTAGAACCCTACCAGAACCTAACCCTACCTAGAACCCTAACCTTAGAACCCTGCCAGAAACTAACCCTAACCCAGAACCTAACTAGGGATTTTGTATTTACTGTGAGTTTCTTAGAACCTGGACAGGTTCAAATAGAGGCATATAATAGAGAAGAGTAAAGCAGTATAGACCTTTTTTAGATATGTCTGAAAATATGCTATGTTCATATTGTCAGTTCAACTAGAAAAAATATATCTAGATTAAGAAATGGATTAAAAAAATAAATGTTTCAAGAAAATAAGAAATACTTTTATTGTGTTCCTTTTTTTCAATGTTCTGTCCAGATGAGACCTTTGTCTTTTTGTTAAAATAGTTGTGTTTCTATTGAATAAATACATAATACTTATATGAATACTGACACTATTCCATGCATTTGTTCTGCGCACAAAATTTCTAAGGGTATTTAAACATCAACTATTACTGAAATCAAAGATATATATGTATATATATATATATATGTGTATATATATATATATATATATATATATATAAACAGGTCAAAAGCAATGTAAACACTCAACAGCTGAGTAGATCATGAGTGACCCTGGAGAGATCACTTTTTCTGAAAGTGTTACTACATTCCTGTTATTAGACAGCAAAAGCCTTACTATTGTAACACATCCTTAGTTGTGCTATCTGATGTGATTTTCACTGCCTGTCTTCTCAATATACAGGAACAAAATTGACTGAAAATATCATTATAAAAACTGATTTGGCTTAGAAGATAAAATAGAAGATGATAATTTGGAAATTTACTGTAAAGAGTGGCCTCCCAAGTTGAATGGGTAGTTAAGGAAAAAATTGGGTTTTGTTAATGTTCCTTCATCACACGTAATTTTAGATGTCATAAATCTGGAAGTGTAGCTTTACATGAAGGGCATTTCACCTAGGCTTTCCCTCTTCAAACACACCCAAGGAATGGTTAAAAGGTATGTATTTTACATAGATAGAATGACTGTATTCTTGAAGATACCTATTTCTCTCCACTGACTGCAAATTAAATGAATGGCTCAAAGTCTAAATATACAATTTCTAGGTAATTAAATTAGAGGAAGAAAATCCTACCTAGAAGTCCAGAATGACATATCATTTTGACTTACACAGACTTTTCAGAGGTGAATGATCAAAGCAGTGTTGTAGTGTGCAGTGAAGATTAATGAGTAGAAAAGTAGAGAAAGGGATTGTGATGTCAGTAAAACATGAAATAAATATGAGAGGAAGACTGGTGTCACTTCATCTTGAGTACTCTGCTGGTTGGGGTGCAGCACTATAAGAGGACAGAAAACTTGGAGAGCATTCGAAGGAGGGCTGCAAAGATGGTGAAGGGTCTACAACATGAGATGTATGAGAAGAATCTGAGATCTCTTGGTTTGTTCAGCCCAGAGCAAAGAAGGGTGAGGGGAGGCCTCACGGTGGCCTGCAGCTCCTCATGAGGGGGGGAGGGCTGCACTGATCTCTCTGGTGACAGTGACAGGACACAAACTGTGCCAGGTCAGGTTGGAGATTAGCAAAGGACAGTGGGCTGTCCAGAGCAGTGGTTGTGACCCTGCTGCCGGAGTTCAAGAAGCATTTGGACAATGCTCTTAGACATAAGGTTTGAATTTTACATGGTGCTGTGTACAGGTGGGAATTGGACTCAGTGTTTCTTGTGAGTCCCCTCCAACTCAGGATGTATTATGATTCTATGAAGATCTGCTGCAGGGATATTAATGTTCTGGGGCACGGGGAAGAATTAAGGTGCAAACAAGTTCTTACTATTTAGTTTTGATGGCCGAAGTGAAAAGACTTGTACCTGAGGGCTATGTGGAAACTAAGAGAATTCACATTTAGCTCTGTGATGGTAAAATAAGGCTGTACTATGAAAACATACTGCACAATGAGGCATTTCATGTGTATTTCTCCTTGATATTGAGTTATGTCACAAACAAAATGTGGTTCAGAGTTCAGTTAGGATCTCAGACTGAAAAATGCAGCATGAAATTTGAAAGTCAAAGTGTATTGTTACTAGATATAGTGTTATAATTGCAGGAGGTCATTGTGCTAGCTCGGGTACACTGCTCTGATGTTTGGAACTAGAAAATACTTCTTCCAGAATTTGCTCTGAGTTTTGGAGTACTCACTTCTCCTTCAGCTGTATCATCAGTGATAAAAGCCAACCTAATACTATTATCTAACTTTTCAAGTTCATTTTCCTATTAGTACCCAGTCAATTTTCAGAACTTAAATTCAGATAAATTAATGGTGATGAAAAAGAAACCTAGCTATCTTGCTGTGCAATTTCTTCAAGGCAAAATCAAAGTCTGTCTAAACATGTTTTTTTCTTGCTGAGTTGTTCAGCATACTGGCCATATCTCTGAAAAATGTTTGGGTACAATTGTTTACGTGGGTTGATAGTGATAGGACAAGGGGGAGTGGTTTTAAACTGAGACAGGGGATGTTTAGGTTAGATATTAGGAGGAAGTTTTTCACCCAGAGGGTGGTGATGCACTGGAACAGGTTGCCCAAGGAGGCTGTGGATGCCCCATCCCTGGACGCATTCAAGGCCAGGCTGGATGTGGCTCTGGGCAGCCTGGTCTGGTGGTTGGCGATCCTGCACATAGCTGGGGGGTTGAAACTCGATGATCATTGAGGTCCTTTTCAACCCAGACCATTCTACGATTCTGTGATACAAAGTTGAATGGGTACAAATCCATCCACAATTTGTAAATTTCTCCTGGACTTATAAAAATGCAAATGTATGCAAGCCATATAGAAAATGTTCATTTTGAAGTGTTAGTTAAAAGGTATCAGTAATAATGTCCTTCATATGGCATATGAGGCAGTAAACACATGGTAGCTGTTTTTTTCTGTACTTCACTTTTAAATTATGTAGAACTCTTCCTGCTGAGATGATTTTCATGCTATTCCCAGTGCTCTGAATTCAGTAGAAAACTATACTCTCAGATGTGCACTTGAATTTAATTTTTTGTTCTTGTTGGGCTCTTTGAATTAAAGTAAATGTATATGATAAAAGATAATTCCAATCAAGTTAAAATAAATGACATTATAATCCCTATTTAATTATTATGTTTGAAAAAGAAAATACAGTTATAGCTGCTTCTAATTTAATAATTTCTTGCTCTAGCAGAATTAATTTATTATTATTATTATTTATTTTGTGTGTGTGTGTGTGTGTTATTCTAAAGGTTGGTTTGTGAATAAAACATGACATCTAAAACCTGCTTGGCTTTGCATCATTGTGATTTTTAAGGAAAAATATCAAATTAATCAGTATGTCAGAATGTCACCTTCTTATGGGCAGAAGAATTACAGAGGCTTTAACATCTAACTCAACTTACCTGTTGAGGTTGCCTTGAGAACAGCAACAGTTCTGAATAACTCTTAGCTTTCAGGTTAAAGCAGAATGACTTTTCTTGTACTGTTTCATTTCAAAAATGTGAATTGTTACGAGGAATTGTTAAAAATAGATTGTTAAGAGGACAAGTATTGTATGCCTATATCTCTTCTTGAAGTCGGTCAAAGCTGAGGGCACTCAGGCTCCTCCAAGATCAAATAACAGAAACCACAATGTCTTCCTGCCCAGGAAAGGAAAAGAAACTTCATAGTAGTGTTAATGTTG
This sequence comes from Perdix hodgsoniae, assembly GCA_035772895.1. Lineage (NCBI taxonomy): Eukaryota > Metazoa > Chordata > Aves > Galliformes > Phasianidae > Perdix > Perdix hodgsoniae. Next base: position 2,955,266 of record JAPSGF010000079.1, on the reverse strand, counting down.
CTCTGTCTCTAGAGTTAGTAATTTTTTTTTCATTTTTTGAAAAATCACTGGTGCTGGTTTGCAGCAGCTGATACTGTATGCTTGTTGTCAACGGTTTATGGGCTGGTCCGGCCCAGTTCCGTGACCAGCGGGGCGGAGGGATCTGCAGATCCGCGCCTCTGGGAAAGGGGAAGCAGGGGACCCCAAAATACTTGAAAACAACAGCACTGATCTGAGGTGGAACAAATGATTTTACTAAATATAGTATTAGTAAAATACAATGAGAGAGAGAGAGAGAGAGAGTCTGTTTGAATTGTATAGACCTCACCACAATGCTGGGGTGAGAAGTGCAGTCCAGTTGAGTGACTGAAGTACAGACGGCGAAGTGCAGATGGCGAAGCGCAGGCGTCGAAGCACAGACAGCGAAGCGCAGACAGCGAAGAGCAGGCGAAGAAGAAGGATCAGGTGACCTTGCTTGGAGTTTTATCCCCTTGCTGACTGCAAAGTCTCCTGGGGAAATGCAGCTCCTCTCCGACGGACGAACACTCGGCAGACATCAAACCCCACCCCCAATGTACCACATGATGTTATGGTGTGGAATACTGATGACCAAAAATCATAAAACCATGACACTTGTCCTCTTAAGGACACAGCTCACAAAATGAAATCCTTGCTTGCATGTGGAAATAAGTCATTCCATCTCTCTACTGGTGTGCCTGTGGGGATGAAGAAAGGTGCATGCTGAAATAAGCCGTACTGAAGGCTCCATAGCAAAGTTCAAACAATGAAAAGGAGAGGGTAATTCAGACAGAAAACTCAAGACCTCATTTTATATTGTTTTCTGATTCTGCATGAAATTCCATCATTACCAATTGGTCCTTTCAGTTTCATTTTCATTACCCACAAACATACACCATACCTGGCTGCTTCGTGCTTGCAGTTACAAAGCCTGGAGTTAATCCTCTCTACCCTAAGTACTGAACATTGTTAAATTTAATAATGCATATATTACAAGAAAAGGATGCATGGATGCAGCGGATGGAAATGTCTAATGTTGCAGTTTTCTTTTGGGGTAAAGTCATAACAGAGGCATACACACTTAACAAAGTTTTGGCAAGGCACCTCTTGTCTGCTGCAGCTATATTAAGTGGCAGAATCAGCAGGACAGATACTGAGCAGACCCTGCTCTGCTTTGGAGCCACCATAACATTTCAGTTCCCTGCTTCCAGTGAGAGACCCAAGTGTACTGCCACCAAAAGCTGAGGTAGTTCCTGGAGAGGTGAGCCAGTACCCTTTCCCTAAAGTGTACATTCTTACATAACCTTTCTTACAAGGAGCAATTAATTCTCAAGCTCCCCCTCACCCACTCCTCAACAAGCAGTATCTTCATTCCCTGACAAAAATTTGTCCTTTTGTGCTCTCTCTATTGTCCACTTAAATATAAGATCTTCCTTTTACCCCTTTCCAATCCCCATCCCTTTTCATCACAGAGATGCGATCAAGCATGAGAACAATAAGAACAGAAGATGACTGTGTTAAGTGAAAATAATGTCTCCACACCAAATACAGCTTTTACGTGGTGCTTCTTAAAATGAAATTCTCAAATCTATACTACCAGAGTAGGAAACAACGTTTATTTCCACAAAGGCACCATGACAACAAAGACAAGTAAAGGTATGCACATGATATTTAGTTCTTGCGGCAGGTTTGTTGGCTGCCCTGTTTGTTAATTATTAGTGTTAAACAGCTAAATAGGAAACCCCTAGCTACTTTTCTTTTTCATTCTCTGTAGTGCTTTAACAAGGGAACATCTCTGTATAGCTTTCTCAGCTGGACATCTGCTTCTTGAGGATCAAATGGTAAGGGCTTTTCAAAAATTAAATGTGTTATGCAGAGGTACTGCAGAAAGATGCCATGTTCTCCACACTTATTTATGTGGATGCAAATGGGACAGTTCCTCCAAAGTATGATGCCACATCCAGGAATACAAATGAGTAGGAAGAGTTTCATTTAATCAGATAAGAGAAAGTCAAAAATAAAAGCAGCTGTTTGTATTCACCAATGTGGTGCTGGTATTGCAAACTTTTTATTCCCAAACTTAATGTTGTGTATGCAAGCACATTTAAATTGGGACCATTTAACGTAAGTATTTAGTTTGAGTCCATTTAATGTTTTAAATTTGAGCAGATGTTTAATTTCAATATTCGTAGGCAGAGCAGTAACAATGCCTGAATGTAATGATCCCTAGCAGTTTTTATTATAATCCTTATTTTATATAAGATTTTCTTTCTAATACTTGATTTATAGCTGGTTGTTCTCATAAAGCCATGAACTTATAAAGCTAAATTATACTATCCTATTTCATCAAGTAATGAGTGGAATAGGTCAAGCAAGCTTTAGGTACATATGGCAAGAATTGAATTGGACTTATCAAAGAGTTCTTTTCCTCCGAGGCTACCAGGCTCGCAGTGCAGGCATGATATGTGGCCCCTTTCTCAGCCCTGGTTTCTCACTTTCAAACAAGGGGATGTGGGAAAGTGCACCAGAGGTCTCTTTCTGCTCAGTAGTGCAGATAGTCTTTTCTTGGAAAACAGCATCAGCCAGTGATATGTGGCTGTTTTACGCCTGCCTCCTTTTCCAACACTGAGGTTGTGATTTGGCTGTGGTATCTGTTCTCCAAAGCTGTGAACCTGTCTCAGATCCTACATTATTGACATAATGAAGTGTCAATTATTTTGCTAAGTGAGAGTAGTGGAGATTTTCTGACACAACCTGTCTCTTATTCCCCAACCACACTTTATGTCATCTTGCTTTTTAACAGGCTCTATGAAACCTCAATATGTTGCATCGTTGTATTAATGACAGTGCAAAAATTAAACCATGCCAATTCTGTATTCAGGATCTAAGCAGCCTAGTACTTAATGGCTTATAAGATTTGACATTTCATAGCTCTTCTGGGACACTTACGAAATACCCATCATCATTTGTGAAACTCAGCTGAATATTTTACTGCTATGCTGCATTAACGTTTTGTACTATTTGAAGGTTTCCTCAAAGGATTTGAAAGGGGGAAGCATTCATTTCTGTTAGGTTGTACATATAATTCTTCCTCCCCCATCCTTGTGTTTTATAGCTCTAGTATGGATAGCCTGCTTAAAACCAATGAAAGATTTACACTAAAGGACATAGTCATCATAAAAAGTAATGAACTAAAATTCAGAATTCCTTACTGGGTAGAATCAAGTGCTATTGTCACTAAGTAATTACTTCAACGCAAGACTTAAAGCCAAGACTTCTAAAAGCTCTTTCTAGTAGCAGCTGCTACATGATTAATATCACATTGGTAAATTTCACAGGAGAATCTCCTAAATAAAAGAATACTCAGTGTATGTATAAAGTTTAAATTCCACACAATTTGTTTTTGAATCAACACAATATATTACATATTTCACAGTTCCAAGAGGAGTGCAGCGTTGATTAAGGAAATACAGATGGTCTTCAGATAGCTAACAAGATTTCACACTCGTTTCTCCCTGCTGCGAAACCTAAGACAAAATAACAGCAACAATGAACTCACTATGGCTTATCCTCAAGGCTCATTCCTGACAGAATATTATCAAAATTGTGAACTGGTGATAGCAGTCAAATTCCACTGAGTTTAACAGAGCTGGGCTATATACAGCACTTCCAAATGTTACTCAGATATCAACAGTATTTTTCTCACTTCAAGAAAAGCCGCTGTTTTTAAGGACAAAGCTGATTTATGACAAGCCCTGGTCAGCCAACAGCATGTAGCTGTACTGCCCCAAGAGCTAAATGGTCTACATCTTGAGAATGAGAGAATCTGTCCTTGGCGATTGACATGCTATGGGAGAATACAGCCAATCAGCACATCAATCACAGAGACTCTTCTTACATTGCTGCATCAGCCATCCTATGCTCACGCAGTGTGGTGAGCAGAGAGGCATGCATAGATGAGGTCTTGTCATCAAGAGTCTAATCCCCCTCTGCTGTACTTCTTTGCACAGCAAGACTTAAACATGCCTGAAATTTGCATTCAGCATATTAATATCCTTCAGCATTTGTGAAAAACAACATATAAGAAGTATGTTCTGTAGGTCTGAATCCTCTTAGGAATAATTGATCTCTCTGACAGTTTGGCTTGGCTAAAGAATAAGAATTTCAGAATTTCTTGTCACATGATTTCTGCCTGAAGTAAGAGAATATCTAATGGATTATAGAAGTATGAAAACTGAAATGCAAACGATGAGCTGTTCATCAAAATTTATATCAGGAAACTAGATTTACTTTCACTTGGCACTCTTAAAAGCAAGCATGCTGCCTTGTGCCTCCAGTATCTATGTCAACTTCTTTTCTGTTATTTCTAATGCACTCATTATTTTTCTGCTAGAGAACCTATGAATAAAAACAAATGTATGCACACACAAACATAATTGCATGCATGCATAACGTGCACAAAGACAAATATATTCATTCAGCACTGATACACAAATATACCTTCCACATTAAAACAACTGGGGAGTCTAAGCACTTGAAAGATCATTCAAAAATGTTATTTGTTAAAGCAAAGTCTCGTCATTGCTCTATGCTGAATTGATACAATAGGATGCAGCACTGGACCTACACACGAGCACTCCACAACTTGGTTTCACAACTGGCTTTGGGTTACTTTTTCTCAGTCACAGTTTGGTCTTACTCTTGCGCTCTAAAAAGAGGAAGTAGCTATTCAGGTTTTCTCTGAAGAGCTCATAATTTGCCTCATTTCAGGACCTGCTGATCCTTTGAGCCTGTGCTTGCACTCTGAACTGTCTGGATGCAATCAAGGTCTCGTCCAGACACAGCACAGTTTAATTAGGCAACACTATGCTCTAAACAAGGTTTACTCAGAGCATGGTGCCTTCAGTTTAAAGCTGGCTGGTGTCTTTTGGCATAAAGAACATGCAGAATGAGTAAAAACATGTAAAAGAATATGTAGACACATTTATAGCCTAACAAGGTAAGTCAGGGTGTCAGGCTGTAGGCGTTCACTGATACTTTAAAATCTCCCTTGGGCTCAAGATTAGGGCTAAAGCTGTCATGAAGAGCCTTACGTGTGCAAATGTAGGACTTGCATTGCAGTCAAATTTCCTAAGGAAAAAAATATATATATTGTGTCTGCTTAGTATGCATCCTAGTCAGGTACAGCAGTTGTCTCTACAGCAGTGGGTAAGAAGTGTTCTAAGTCCAGGCTGACGTCCACATTTGCATTCATCCATCTTCCTTACCCACAGAACAATTCCTGCAGGACATTTCTCAGGAGCCAGCAGAATTGTGAAATGTGGTACAGATTTATTTAGCACGTGGATAGACCTTGTGACTCTTGACTCCACCTCTGATTTATTTTGTCTGCCCTCCCAGTTATATAACATTACTGACATGCTTGTCAGGGAGATAAGCTGGCCCTTCCTACAGGAGTTTCATCATTACCTGAACCAAATTGCCAAAACTGAACCACATTCAAGCTGCTTGCAGGAAAATTATGGGAAAATGGAGTATCACTGTATCATAGTACTCCTGAAACCATCAGCTGAGGCATAATGTAAATGTATCTAAGCTATTCTGAGGACTTTTCTGTGCTGGCTTCAAGTGGAGGCTAAAAGATTAGAAAATAAATGGGATTAGGCATGCAGACACGAAATGCTATACAGTCATGAAAAGTTATACATGAAGCCACACATTCATACTTAAACATCCATTAAGTACAAAACTCACTGTTAAACTTCAGCAAGTAAAGGTAAATATTTTGAAGAGGATTAAAAAGCATTGATGGGAAGTGAAGGAAGGCTTTTTTTGAGGCGTTTTTTTCCCCTTTGACTATTTTCATGTTCCACTGGAGTCCCCAGTGTAAGTAAGCTAATGGACTAAGTAATCAGGTTACTGTTCTGGTCAAGTATGTTAACTTCTATGCTCTACCATGTAAATCCTGTGTTCATATCAGATATTTATATTACAGCATGATCTTGACTGAAAGAAGAAAGAGCAACTGCAAGCTTGAGCTTTCTTATAATTTGCTATTATATATATATATATATAATTTGCAAAGCTTTCTTATAATTTGCTATTCATTAATTTCTATTATGGATTTTTTTGTGGAACTTCTTTATAGATACAAACATCTGCATTGAAAACAATCTGCTGCCATATTAATGGAATAGTTATGCACAACATACGCATAAATTTGTGATATGGGCCAAAGTTTTAGTGGAATTTTTTAATATCTATTTGTATATACTCAAAAGCAACTGTATTTTACTAGAAAGAAGACAGAAGAAACAAGTTTACCAAACTTTTAGGTCTATATATTCATAAAATTCTTTACTGTTGTAGTGAATCACATTATTTTAAATTATATCAGAACTTCACTGATGAGATATATGAAGTTATTACATATCTAAGGGTGTAAATATGCTTTTGATCATTTTCTCATTTTTTCGCTTATGTTTTAATAACTGGTTTGGCTGGATTGAATATGAAGATGGTTATGTAAATGACACCCATAAATCATCTTAAAGCCTTAAAAATCTTTGAAGCTTTCTTTCTTTTTCTTGGTTTATCAGAACACAGTGTGACCTGAGTGACTGACTTTTAGTCTGATTACTTCTATGGGCTTCCAACACTAATGTCACTAAAACTTTAGGCCTTACCATGCCAAACTGTAATCTCTTTACGCATTGCACTCTGATCTAGACTCAAGAAAAAAAAGCCTTCAAATAATAAAAAGTCCCATCACTTATAGTCATGTCAACCAGTCATGTTTTTAAATCTTTTCCTTTATCTCATCAGGCCATGACAAGTATTGTGTCTTTGCTAAAAGAGAATCAAGACACAGACAGAAGACAGAACTGCCTTTGGAAACACGGTGCTTTAAAGTGAACCTGCCATGACTTCTAATTGTGGCTAAATCAACCTGAATTGTGGCTGAAATCAACCTCAGCCTTTCCTGTTTATGAAGGTCTCCACTTAGCTAACAAAATACTTAAACATGCTCAGCATGTTACAGGTTTTTTAGCCTTTTGTCTTTTCACTCAAAACACTCAACTTGTTATTGCAGTAAAGTTTCTTCTGGAATCAACCACAGTTCTACAAAGAAAGTGCTTTCATCTTAGTATCTCCACTTCTAAAACAACCTTAACTCAGCTTTCGAAATTTACCCACAGATGTGGCCTGGAATAAAGCAATAAAGTCAGCAAATTATTCAAAAGGAACTTCATGCTACTGTAATTTGCACTGATTGGAATCCATAAATAAATAACAGATACTATGTTACATCAGAATTCTCAATCTAGCTGTTATGTATTTGGCTAGTTTAAAAAGTTCATCTAAGATTTAATAATATTCATTATTCAACTAATAATCATTGTATGACTCATTATTAGAAAAGGTGAAATAATTATAGTGTGAAGTGATTGCATCAAGATGTTCTTGCTTTTTCCAGCTTTCTAACCTAAGAAGTGTATTGCAGTGAGGGATACACTGGCCACATTCTGAAGAGACAACAAGGTTAGAGATCGTGCCCATAAATGTAAATAAATTATAAATACAGCTATTAAGCTCTTCTTTAGGGGTCAGTTTCTCTGTTGTGATACTATCTGTTTTTACCAGTGCAGTAATGTTGTTTGCACTAGATTAAAAATGATATGTCTCACACTTCTAATTATTTTAATTGCAACTGACTAAATAAATGTGAAGTTAAATATTACTGTTTGTATAAAGGTATCTGTAAGAAATTTAAACTTCTGATGAAGAACTCATAATTTGCACATGTAATCCTTTCTCCCTTGGTTCTGTATGTGCATGAATATTACATGCTACATGTCCTATCTCATTCTTTCAGTTGTTTGTAACTCACATCATCCAATCAGTGTAGATTGTATCTTTAAATAATTGTTTGAGAGAATGGCATGTTAGCCCGTTTGATATTTTTGTCAAGAGCACAGAAACAGAAACTGAGCAGTCCTGAAATTTCTCAGAATGACTCATGGCAGTGTGAAAATAATTATATTATCCTCATTTATAGAAATGGGGATAGTGATATTTACAGTGCCTGTTATTGTTTATGGAGAGTTTTGGAGATGAAAAATGCTGTCTTATGCTGACTCTTTCTGTGATGCCATAGAAGTATTTTACATTTTCTCTCTGTGGCATATCATGTCCCCTACAGATGAGGTTTTGAGTGTCAGTGCTGTTCATACAGTTAACGTAGCTGTTGATGTTATTATTAGGTCTATAAATGTTCAGTGCTTCTATTTCAAATTAGAACACGTGCCTTGGCAACAATATTATCCTGAAAGCCACTGAGTACATATTTTTTCTTAGTATGAATATTGTCTTTCTCTGTGATTTAATTCTGCTGTTGTGACTTTGTTTAAATTTTTAAGGAGCATCAAAGAAAGGGTACAAAAAATCTGCATCAAGAACATATAATGAATATAATTCTGACTTTCAGCTCCCAAAACAGAAGCCTTCAAAACCACTTTAAGTGCAAAACTTCCTGCAATTGTATGTAAAACTGTCTCTTATCCTATCTGTGGAAAAGCCACCAGAAGGCTATACAGCATTTTCAAGTGCATACTCTTAATTGTAAAACATTATACAGCATAAGACACAGTTGCAGTACTGGCAGTAGCTGTGCTGTCTTCTCAGAAATTATGTAGGCTGTCTCTTCGTCCCAGCAGATGGTATTTTTATGACCTGTGGTCCCTGCATTCAGGAAGCCTGGAAGACAAAATAGAAACTAAGCAAAATTAGGAATACAAGATTTGAATTAAGGTTTCCAAAAAACTGCGACAATAGTTTTATTTTAATATCAGATTTAACATTAGGAATTATGGAACAAAGTGTCCTGGTTTTCAGAGATACTCAGTAATGGTAGTTGTCCTCAAGGTCCAACTCCACCTAGTAATCCTGCCAGTCAGCTTTAGTGAGTATTAGAGAACTCAGGCAAAGCAGTATGAAGTGAAAAAATGTTTAGTGTTACTGCACAAAAGCTTGTATACAAGCCTGAAAAAGCACATCACTTTCTACTGCTCACTTATGATATGGCTGAGTTCCAGGAAGTGTTTTTGGCATGTCAACTCCATATAGTTTGGGCTTTTCAGTGTTTGAAAATGAGATCATATAGGATTATTTCACCATCACAGGTATGGATTTAATTGACCAAGAATACCAAAACATACACCCTCATTGTTTTGCTTGTCTCAACCTACATGCTTAATCACTTTTCATTTTTAAGTGATAGTTTGAAAATATGATATCCCCCCCCCCAAAAAAATAATAATTGAAAAAAAAAAATCCTTTTTTCCAGTATTCAGAGATGAGAAACTGAAGCTGTGATAAACACTAAAAGACCTAAAAGTAGTAAGAGCTCCACATCTGTTAGTTCATTCTATGCTGGTTGATAGTATAATCTGTATGACAAATGCATTAACATAAATGTACAATTACAGATGCATCCTACCCCTCAGCTCTCTTTGTACTGCTGTAAATCTACAGCAACTCCTCAGACTGCAATCTCTTCTGATTTGTATCAGTGTAACTAAAGGAAAAGTGTGGCACCCTAGATGAACCTTTGATATAGTCCTCCAAATATTCATTCAGAAGATTGTGGACAGCCTCTGCCTTTTGATCAGCTTGTGATACATGGAATTAGGTAAACAAATAATTCCTAAATGCAAGGACTCTTATAGAAACCGTCATTCTGAATAATCCCAAACTACTTTTAGAGAAAACAAGTGTTTATATTTAAAATTCACAAAGTTATTTCAAAGAATTATTTCTATCATTGATGGTTAGAGGCAATTAGAAAACATTCTCACTAATGATGATTAAGATGAGGCATTATTTTTTTCAACATAACATTATTTTGTGCAACATGTAACGGCTGCATGTAAATCAGTGACTTTAGTAGCTTAGAATTTCAGAAAAGAGAATAATTAAAATGTTAAAAGCAAAGGAGAGGGCACACAACGTGCTTATTTAAACAGTAAGAGCTGGGAGCTAGGAGAATTTGGGACCACAACAGTAAGTAAAATCAATTAATTCTTGGTCTAATCTAAGTAAAGTTATTGATTTTCAATCAAGATTTGGTCTACCATGCTTGTTAGTTGCCAACATAAAAAAAATGAAACTTGTTTGACAGGAGAGCATTGAACGTGGAGTGGAGACTGCACAACACAGAGTTGAAAAAGAGAATTTCACTTTAAACTTTTACATCCTTAACTCAATTCTATAGCCAGACACTTTGTATTCATATATTCAGAATTGTTTAGGGGCTGTTATTTAACTTTTTCTTTCTTTTTTTTAACTTGAAACCAAGAATATCTATACAAAGTTTTGCTTTCTTGCCCAGCACTGTACCTCCTTTCATGCTGTCAGCACAAAAATGATGACCTTCTCATTAATTTGAATAGATGTCTTCATGAGCTACTCAGAGGATAATGAATAATACCATTCACATAGCTACTTCCATATACTGCAACCAAACAGAGAAAAAAAATAAATGCTCCAAAGATAAGTCCAAGGAAAAGATACAAAAGAGAAAAATGCAAGTTTTGAATAGAAAAAATACGAAGACAACTGTACTAAGGTAGAACTTCAGGGATAATGTATTATTTCTAGCTACCTCTAGAAAATAATAATCCTCTCTGGCCTTGGATTTCACAGTTAAAGAAAGTAGAACAATTTCATATCCAAGCCTGGAATTTTGGTTTCCAATATCAAGAGAGTTTAAGAGTACTGATCCATATTACATAGATTTACGTTTGGATTTTGTGTATATCTTACTCACCCTTTTGTATATCTTGTTCAGGACGATGTACATGTCAAAGAAAGGTGACAGTAACATGTTGCCTCAGAGGAACAATCATTGATTTACATCTTTACATTTCTGCTTCAGGGTTTCTGAAAAGTGTATTTCCAATTCTCTTCTGTGATATCTTATGTTCAGTTATCCAAATTTCACCTTCATAGAGCATTATGCGAGTGCCTTTATATGCAGAGCACAGATGAAACATAGCATTTGTGCATAGATATAAAAAACAAGTCAGAGAGCAGAAAGAAGTTGTATAAATTCTCAGATACTGTGTTATAGATCTTTCAAAATCTGTTCATTCATTTTGATTAGATCAAAGTTAATGATTTGGTCCGTGCTGCTATTGTATTAATTTTCAATTTTTTGGGGGGAGGCAGGAAAACTCCAAACATTCAAGGTGTTGATGAGTGAATGAATGTTGAAAAATATCAGTGATAGCTGGTGGGCTCAGAGTAGTTATTGTAGTGCAGATACTCTTGTCATAAACAAATTTTTACAGCAACTGAATCACAGTGACAATTCTTCTTAACCCCAGAAGCAATCTGTTTTCCAAAGTTAAGGCCTGGTGATAGGCCAGCAGCCAGGATCTTATGTACATCTGTGATGGGTAAGGCCCACTTGGAATTAAATCTGCTGAGAGAAGTCAAAGACAACAAAAAGGGCTTCTTTAAAGAGAAAAAAATAGGGAAAATGAGAGCCTGCTGCTGAATGAAGTGGGTGCCCTGATAACAGAGAAGACAGAATTACTGAAAGACTTCTTCGTTTCAGTCTCTACCGCTAAGACTCGCTCTCAGAAATTCCAGACCCTAGAGATAAGAGAAGGAGTATGGGGAGAGGAAAATTTCCCTTTGGTAGAGTAGGGTGTGGTTAGAGACCACTTAGGCAAACTCAGTGTACACAAATTTATGGACCCCAATGGGATGCACCTACTAGTGCTGCAGGAGCTGGCAGAAGTGATTGCTGAACTACTCTCTATCATCACTGAAAGGTCATGGAGATTGAGGGATGTATCTGAGGACTGGAGGAAAGCTAATGTCACTTCAATATTCAAGAAGGGCAAGGAGGAGCTGGGAAACTACCAGCCTCACCTCTGTCCCTGGGAAAGTGATGGAACAGCTTATACTGGCTTAGTAACTAAAATTCAGTGATAGTCTGATTTTCTTCTTTATCATTCTCATCACACTCTTGACCTCCTGAGCATTAGTTGGAGACCTGAGAAAACAGGGAGGTGGAAGCAAGTGGAGGAGAAGAAGGTTATTGGAGGCATTAAACGTGCATTCACAAAGGGGAAGTCATGCTTGATCAGTCTAGTAGCTTTCTTTGATGTAATCATTTGCTGGGCAGATGAAGGAAAAGCAGTGGATATTGTGTACCTTGACTTCAGCTAGGCTTTTGATACCACCTCCTACAACATCCTATCAATGAAGCTTAGAAAGTATATGTTATATGTGGAGTGTGTTCATAAACTGTGGATAGCGAGGTGGACTGACTGACTGAACTGGCTGACTGGCAGAGCTCAGGGAGTAGTGATCAGTGGCATAGAATCTTGGCCTATAGCTAGTGATGTTCCACATGGGCCTGTGCTGGGTCCAATCTTGTTTAACACTGTCATTGATGACCTGGATAAAGGGATAGAATGAACCCTCAGCAAGTTTGCTGATGATACAAAGCTGGGAGGAGTGGCTGACACACCAGAAGGCTGTGCTCCCTTTCAACAAGATCTGGACAGGCTAAAGAATTGGGCAAAAAAGAAACCTGATCAGATTCAACAAGGACAAGTTCAGAGTCCTACACTTGGGGAGGAATAACTGCACGCATCAGTACAGATTAGGGGATGACCTGCTGGGAGGATCTCTGTGGAGAAGGACCTGGGTATCCTGTCAGGTAACAGGTTGGCCATGAGCCAGCAGTATGTCCTTGTGGCCAAGAAGTCCAATGGCATCCTGGAGTTCATTAAAAAGAAGTGGTCAGTAGGTCGAGAAAGGTCATCCTATACTTCTACTCTGCCCTGGTGTCATGGTTTTATGATTTTTGGTTATCAGTATTCCACATCATAGCATCATGTAGTACACTGGGACTTAAAGTATTAATGCTCAAGTTCCAGGTATATGTCCAGAAGAGAAGAAGAACTACATTCCCCAGGGGGCTTTGCTGTCAGAGAGGGGATATAACTCCTGGCAAGGTCACCAGATGTGCTCTTTGTCACCTCTTCTTCTTCATTGGCTGTCCTCCTGTCTCCCTGTTGCTCAGCCAGACTGTGCATCTCACCTCAATGTTATGGTGACGCCTATCCACCCTCTCATTATATTTGATTTATTAGCTTCAATTCTAATTATATTGTATTACGGTGTGTTATCTTGCATTCCGATACCATATTTAGTAAATTAGTTTGTTTCTCCACAGATCGTTTCCACTGTTTTTTTAAATTATTTTGGGGTCCCCTGTTTGCCTTTTCTGGAGGCGTGGATTTTGCGAAATCCCTCTGCCCCACTAGAACTGGGTCAAACCAGCCTGTAAACCGTTGACACCTGGTGAGGCCACATCTGGAGTAAGTTGTTCTGATCTGGGTTCCTCAATTCAGGACAGATCAGGAACTACTTGGGAGAGTCCAGCAGAGAACTGCAAAGATGATGATGTCCTGCAACATCTCCTTTATAAGGGAAGGCCTAGGACTGTTCAGCCTGGAGAAGTCTGAAAGGGAATCTTATCAACGCTCCTAAATATCTAAAGGGCAAGTGTTGAGTGGATGTTTAGATGATGCTCAGCCATAGAACAGGGTGCAACAGGAACAAAATGGAACACAGGATTCTCTTCCTATAACCAGATACCCAGAAATACTGACAATCCACAGAACTGGAGCATTAACTTTTTAATTTCCAGTGTACTACATGATGATATGATGTAGAATACCAGTAACAAAAACTCATAAAACCATGACAACTGCCTAGACATTTTCCTGTACAATCTGCTCTAGGGAACCTGCTTTAGAAAGGTTGTTGGACTAGACAGTCTTTAGAGGTTCCTTTCAACCTCTACAATTCTGTGATTCTGTGACCTGGGCTGCTGAGAATGCTGGGCTGAATGTGGCTCCTGAATCCTGTGCTCTGTCTTTTCCATCCTTCTTGTCACAACTAGAATGGCAAGCCAGTTACACCAAGACTTCTTCCTTAGCTCTTCACCCCTCTTTGTCTCTTCTTTTCTACTCCTGTTGTTCCTTCAACAGGATTTGCCTTAGGCCAGCCAAAACATGAACTTCCTTCTTAGTGCAGCATATTAATTTTTACCAACAGTGATGAAAATTTCTGTTCTACCTCTGAGAAAACGTAAGCACGTGGCCATGAATTACCTCTGTGTAACACAGTGCTGAATTGTGCCCTGACCATAAGGCATATTCTAAACCTCCTGTCTTTCAGCACATGAGCTGGGTTTGAGCATATGTTTAATTGCTCTCTTTGATTGAGCTAGATCAAACCTCTATCTCTGTCAAAACAGAATTTCTTTAACAAGAATATGAAAAAAAAAATCATAAAGGGAGACAGACTGTGAAATTCTATCTATCTTGTATATAAAGAAAGTGAACTAGGTCATTCAGCATTGAGTGGCTTTTTTCTTACACGCTTTACCACACACAGAGATTACTACTCTAGATTTAGATCACAGTCACAGGAGGTTTAGTAATTTAATATTTTAAAATTAAAGTGGCAATTCAAATTAAAAAGGAACAAATACCATTTAAATACAGTAAATACTGATCATATAATTACATGGTAATTGATTTCCATGTGGTATCCATGTGATTATGAGATGAATATATGTGTTTTCTTTCTTCAAAGCAGATCTTCAGCTTACTAGTTAATTACTTTTAGATCTCCTTATTTTAATTACACTATAATCCACAAAAGTCTTTACATATTCTGCCATTACTTCATGTTTACTTCCAAACGGCCTTCGGTCAGATCTAGTCCATTCCTTGTTAGCATCCTGACACCTTGGTGTACACGCATTTATTTTGCAGAGGAAAAGGAATACAGGAGTTTATAAGGATTTCTTCTGTCTCTACGTCTTATCTGCAATGTACAGTATACTCTATTTCTACTAGGATTTCTTGCTCTGCAATGTAATGAGATCTCCAAGCTCACTGTCATAATTTGAATTTTCTAATTTTGGATATAGGACAGAAAGAGGGGCTGAAAGATTTTGCATTCATCCAAAAATATTTTTTGTCTGACTTAGTTATGTTTAAATAGAACAATAATTAATATCCTTTGTGCTTCCTCTAGGCTTCACACATGATCAGCTCAAGTAAGTATTTCAGTGACTCAGACAAAGCAGTTGAAAAAAAAAATGTTCCAAATCTCACTAAGTTACATCTCTGTATCCAACAGAAAGGTCCTCCCACCTGCAGCTGAAAAAGCAGTGAGGGAAGGGCAAGAATGTACACTTCGTTGTTCTCCAATCCTGCTGGCATTTAAATTAGCAAGCTGGTGTTTCAGTGTGAGGGATGACAATGATATGCATTATTCCACATACAATATAAAAGGAGAAAAGACATTACATATCTATAGTATGTAACACTTGTGCCCTGTGGTTTCAACAGTTGCTTAGGGTTCAGTCAATGTGCACTGTTCCAATTGCATAAATGCAACATTTTCCAAGGTAGAGAAAATGCTGCAAGACACTGCAAACATTTATATTTCTAGTTGTTTATTAGATCTTCTACTACACAGACAAGTTCAGATGTGTAATATCAGGTCTTCCCAGTTAGCTATGGGTTATCTAGGCTAGTATGACAATATTTTCAAAATATTGATTGAAAATGGTATGAGAAATACAGGCTAAAAGAATGCATAGCTGTTGATATGTACATATAAATATATATATATATTAAAATTAAATCAATGAAAGAGAATTTAGAAGTTTTTAGGTCAAAAATTCGGGGCCATTGAGAAACCTTTCTGAGGAAAGCAAATGCCAAAGAGTCTGGCTTCCAGCAAGCTGCATGAGAGAAATATTTTCTTTTAGTCATGATTCATAAATCATCTTCAAGGCAAATCGTGACTTGCCTATGATGGCAGCTTCAGCATCATAAGCCATACATCATTTTAAAACAAATGGCAGCTTGCAGTGTCCTTGTTAATGGCACATTAATGCTATACTTTTCCTCAGATAATGAATTTTCAACATATCCAAATTTACCGTATCAGATTTCAGTGAATCCTTGTTATTATGTTTCACTTGTTAAAGTCAACAGTGTTTTTTAAAAGTCTTTAAAAATGTTAATTTATGCACTGGAAGTAAGACATGATTCACCATCTGTCACAGAAGGTCACTGGCTATATTTGGATACATTAATAAATTCATAGGTTGCAAACAAGTAGAGCTGAGCCACCCCCTGCAGAAGAAGCAGGCCCAAATCTTTTTTCTTATCACTGGGCCAAACTTATAAAATTCATTTTAACTCAGATAAACTAGATTTGGAAATAGATTAGGTTTGGAAAAGAGAAGCTAGTTACTGTCTGCAATACAACCCAGTGGCATGGACTGTTGCCTGATGCCAGGAATAGAAGAGACATTCCAAGTAAGAATGATTGACACCTGATCTCTGACTGTGAAATTTAGCATGAACTTCAGAATATCTACAGAATGCAAAACCACCTCAGCACTTTAGAGTGCATCACTTTTTAAATTTTAAGTATGTTCTTACAGTGTTCAAAGGTAGTAGCAGTTGAGTCTATATCAAGGTATAGTCAGCACTTACATCTCTCACTGCCTCTACCTTATTGCAGAGCTGCTATGTAGTTTTGCTTCCCTCTATGATTACTGACTGCTTTTCAGTCTAGCATTGCCGGGCAAGTGCAAGATGCCTCAGAATTTACATTGTTATCTTTTAAACGACAGTTTTTAAGGTGCTTTCTGTGAATGTTTTGACTTTTAAAAGATAGAGGTAAGCTGGAAGCTACAGAATAGAACTATCAGAAGGTACAGAATCTGCTAAAAGCCTTATCAGTTCTCCTCCGTGAGGAGATGGCCAGAAAGAAAACTAGTTCTAGAGAAAGATAAGGATGGTCTATGTTAGCATTATAGCTTAAATTAAGAGAATATTTTTGGAGCAGCTGTCCAGATTGTCTCTCCAGATTTTAGCTCTCCAGCAGCTCTCCAGATTTTAGGCCAATGAGGCAGGGAAAGAGATTTCATTTTCCCTTCAGAAGAGTCATAATTCTGTACAAGATTTCTAAGAACTCAGGGCCTGCAGTAAGCTAACAGGGCCCCGAAGGCACAGATGGCCTTTTTGTCTATGACCAGCTTCACCTGATGCCTCTCCCCAATCATAGGCCCAGTATCATCATTTTTGCTCCACCTGGAACCATCACCCTTGACCCTAGCAAAGCCATGCAAGTAACAGACTCCAGGCTTGTGTCTGCTCCTGCACTCAGGATGATCACAGGCCACACGGTGTAGGTAAATTGCTTCTAGAATGGATCCTTCAGCCATACAGTGTACCTCTGCCACCAGTCCTATCTATTGATTCATCTCCTGTTCCCATTTGGACTTCCTCAGTGCACCCTGGAACTTCTTTGCTTGTTATTTTGAGAGCTCTCAACAGGCTTTGGTAGCAGCATCAAACCTTGACACACCTTGCTCAGACATTGTAGGACAGTGTTCCATCAGTGAGAATGACATCTGTGCTGAATTCATTCTTGGCTCCCTACCCTCTAACCATCTCTAACTGTGCCTTGACACCAGTAAGATAAAATGGAAATATATGTATTTATTCCTTTTTATGATAGCATGGGTTTGTTGGTTTTTGTTTTTTATCCTTTTTTTTTTTTTCCCCCACTGTATGTCAGTAGAGAAATAAAATAGGGATTTAATATGGATTTCTAAATTTTTAGAGTTGTAAATACATAAGCCTACATCAGTCAGAGAAGAACTCAAGTATACTTGAGGGGAAAAAAAAAAAGCAAAAAAAAAAAAAGCACAAATGAAGATTTAAGGATATTTCAAATAGCTTTTTTTTTTTTTTTCTCTCTCTCCTATTGGAAAGAAAATCATAATTTGTTGAAGAAAAGGAATAGACACTCAGCTTTGGAGTAGTCCATTTTTTGGAGGAATTATGCTCCAAATCTAAGGATTCCTTGAACTAGAATCTACCAGGGAATACCTCATTGTGCCGTGTAAGTAACTTAGCAACAACTTGCAAATTTCCAGGTGAAAACCATCTGTCAAGAATGACTCTTTAAACCTATACCACAGTTTCCTCTGAACTTCAGTTGAAAGAATAATTCAAAAAAAATTTAGGCTTTACTGTATCAGTGAGTGTTTAAAAAAAAAAAAAGAAAAAAAAAGGTTTGTATCAGATTCTTGTGTTCTTGTGTTGAACTAGCTCTTTTTTGTGACTGTTTAGTACAAACTCAAGAAGTCGACATCTCATTAAACCCATAATCCAGCAATAAAGCATAGTTTCTGGGTCAGAAGTGATAAGAAGAGAGTCTGAATTGAACACCAAGGGGGAATGACCTTACTGCCTGACAGAAAAAGAAAGAAGAAACAGACAGAAGAGAGAATCTCCTGCTAGGGATAACATTTCTGTATGAAGAATAACATGTGCTAAGCTTGTATATAATATATTAAATGTTTCATTCTAGTTTAAACTGAACCATTACATTATGAAGCTTAAAAATTTATACTTTTCAGTCCCTTGAGTTACAGATATTCATCTGTATAAATGTCTTGAAAGCTGTTTTCAAGAAAGCATAAACAGAATCCAGATGAAAGAGTATAACTTGAGATGAATTTATTAGGGATAAGGATTCATCTCGTTGCTCACAATTCTGCTTCCTCTGATCATGAATGACAAATCAAATTTTGTTTTTTGCTCCTAATATCACATGATTGAAAATCAGAATTTTTAGTTCAAACTATGCCTGGAACTACAATGAGAGGATCACTAGTACATGTTCTTAAGCACTTCAGTATTAAATGTAGAGCTATTAGGAATGATAAATTCGACAGAAAGACAAATCATAATTTTTCAAAATGTCAAATATTAGATTAAAAGAGAATAAAACCATATGTTGCTTGCTGCTGTTAATCGTAATTTCATACGTGGCACAGAAAAACATTCCATGTTTGTATGTAAGTCTGTGCACATATATATTTCAGCATGCACATGCCAATAGCCCTTCCCCCAAATACGCACAGTATTCTATATCTGCTTATAGATGCACATAGACACTAGTAACCTGAAGTGTTCTGAGAAGGCTCTAGATAGTATCTTCATTTTCTTTCCAAGAAAGAAAGAGTGGAAGACATCCTGCCTCAAAAGTTTTTCTTACTATGTTTTACCTTTCCGTGTAGGTCTGGTGAAGAATGAATCAAATTATACTTTTCTTCACTTCTCATATGTTTTTTTCTTGCTGCATGCCTTGACACTGGGCCTAACCCATCCTCAAATTTCTCCTCTTTAGGCAGATACTGTGAGTTCCTTCCTATCATAGTTCTCTGTTAATCAGTACATTGCTATTATTATTTTTCCGGTCCTAACAACCAGACTCTGAGTTGAGGTTCTTCCTTTGCATGAAGATTCAACCGTTCTTCACTTTCTTCTTCAAAGGAGAGGAAACTTATGTTGTATTGTCTGTTTGTATTAAACAGTGGATCTGTACATGAAAATATTTGAACTCAGAGACAAGTTTGTGCCCAACTTCATGAAGGGTAAAAGCTCAGACACATCACATCTCACATGTTTTGAAGAGGTCCTGGCCAAGTAGAGGAGGCACATCCCATTTGTGACTCCACTGCACTGAACTTCACCATTTACTAGATGACAAAACAAAGAATTTCATCCATTACATCCAAACATTAATGCTTTCATGAGGGATTCTTCTATTACCAGCAAAGAAAAATAACGTTACTCACTGTGGAGCCATGATTGAGGTAATTTAGCACAAAAGAGATAGAAGAGACTGTATCCTTTCACTGTGCAACAGTAAAAACTTTGTTTATACTTGCCACTCTCTCCAACAGTAATCTCAATGCATGTATTCTGTACTAACCACAGTACTCCACAGTAAAATTCAAGTCCAGCTTGCTTTAGAGTAGGAAGGTTTTTGCTTTGTGAATATACAGAAGATGAAAAATAAAGAAGTATCTGGGAAAAGTATATATGAGTTCACTGCTTATTCTTTCAAGAACTAATATTTCCTGGGTAGTATTCATAAATGCCCACCCCACAACCTCCCTCCCCTCCAACCACCCTTTCTCCTTCTCCCCCCCCCCCCCCCCCCCCCCCCCCCCCCCCCCCCCC